>JAMKCH010016227.1:0-25477 GCA_023653785.1 Ophioderma brevispina
TAAACGATTAATTCCACATTTAATTCCTGTAATACTCGGGAATCAAAGTTAGAATGTTAGGGGATACCAATTATCGTGGACTCGTATTATACGTATTTTGCACAAAAGAAAGGGACTGCAGATTTTTTTATTTTTGTAGAAAAGCACACGGGACTGTCCCATACATTTTAAAAATAGCAATTCGACAAAAAAAAGTTATACTTTAATCATCCCGAAATCGGCAGTTTATTCCAAATAGACCATACCTACAGCAAAAGGACAGAGTTGGTCTCAGACGCTCCAACTCTGTCAAAAGGTAGAGGACATTGCGATCGGTCATCCGACCTTAGATAAATGAAATAATGACCAGAAGGTCTTATGGCATAACGATGCAGAACACCAGGAGATATAGTGTGCTTAGCGGCGGTCGGAATGCTTCCCAAAAATTTCATCCAGGATGTGCAAGGGTGGCGTGCAGTTAACCAAAAAACTGCACATAATTTCATCCTAAAGGCCGGGAAGCAATCCACTTAACCAAAATCGTTGTTGTTGTTTGTTGTGGTTGGTTGCAATGGCGATTGCAAGCAGCTAAGGGACTATTTGGCGGCCCCCAAGAACTCAAGTAGCTCATTTTAATTCTTCGCAGACTTTAAGTGGATGCTCTTTACACTCAGAGCGTTGACAACAAAGAGCAGGGAGAAGCAGTTCATTACACAGCTTTAATTGTCGGGCAGCAGAGAAGGCAAATCTTCAACGGTGTTTTTAAAATGAAGCAAACAACTCCACGTCATCGTCGTCATCATCATCATGGGTGTAAATAGGAGAAGAGTACGTTGTCATACGGTGATCGGGTACGTATCACAGGTATCGCCATGGACGAGGTGTTATCGGCCTCTCAATAAGTGGAGGATGTGTGTCCAATTTCCAAATCTTTTCAACAACCTCTGGGTAAACGCGTCCAGATTATAAGCCTGAGCTGGAACATGTCCTGGGACTCGAGGATTGGTATCAGGGGGTTTAGGCCTGGTAGTCATGCCGGCTTCTCCGGGCCAACCTGGGGCAAGCCTTCTCCTGTCTCGTCTTATCGTAGAAGGGGGACTTCCGCTTCGTTTTCTTCTTCTTCCTCACGGTACTCGCAGTTTCATGGCAGTTGCAGTGGTGTTCCCAACTGCCTCCTGCGGTTAGGTAGAACTGGATCACGCGTCTTACTTTTCCAGCACAATATTCAAAATACTGATTGGCTTGACAGTTCAATGTGAATTAACTGTTCACTGGTACGCTCACGACTCTGTATAATAGTAGAGAGACGTGTCCCACGTACAGGGAAAATCACTGGAGTATTCCATAATTTCCGAGAACCGGTTACCAATCAGTCCTCATCAATTAAAACCAGTGAAGGAATCCATTAACCAAAATCTTAATGCTTTCACAAGTCCACTCCTTTAATGATATAATTCTGTGTGTCAGGATGGTGTTTCTGAATTACATCGTATCTGAACGAGGGTAAAGGAAATTGGGGTCTGTACAGTAGTGCTTACACCTGGACCACATTCCCTTTGTCGGGTGAGTGCTAGTGTTGACACAAAAGACGACCGTTAAGCCGAAAACAGATTTACTCTATGGGTTTTTAGTGTTCAATAGGTGAGTATACAATACATCCAGCTGAATGCCCAAAGATCGACATACTCTGGTAGATTATACTCTGGATTAGCTATTGGGTGATAGACTCGTTACACATGCGAATATAGGAAGGAATCTGGTGCTTTTATTTAAAGAGACAAGTTGGCCTATATTCCTTTAACGTTAAAATTATTAACGAGTATTCAAAATGGTGCCGAATAATTGGATAATAAAATTCCATTTAATCCTTTGCCGACGTTAGGTAAGATATAAGGTCTCCAAACAAAACAATTTTTCGCGACTATAAGGCGTCTAGAAGATATGTTCGCTGCTCGTTTCTGACATGCTTCGCCTGCGGCTCGACCATGGTCAGAACATAGCAAGCCAACACATCTCAGTATTTTCTAAACGACCATTATATTCGCGAATGGTCTGTTAGGAGACCTTTATCCATTAATAAGGAACTGCATTCACCCTATTTCTTAAATATGGGTAGCGAATATGCATTTTCTCATTGTATCACGCTGTTTCGGTAATAGAATAGACATAAAGGGTTTGCAGTATTATTTATGGGCTCATAATGTATACTCAGCAGAAGGAAAAATATAAAATATGGACCTCGGCTGCGCCCTCGTCCGTGTATATTGTTTCGACTCGGAAAATTATTCGCCATAAAGGATACTGCATCACCCTTTATTTCTTAATTAAGCCACCTCCGGAACGCTCTAGCTATGGACGCTGTTAAAGGTTTCTAATATGGAAACACATCTGCTTGATATTCCCCGGTATTAAAATGCTCCGCACGTGTTCCATGTCAATTACAAAGACATCTGCAGTAAAAAAACAGTGTCCTCCTTATTGAATAAATAAATAATACCTAGCTTACCTCCAGATAATATGAAAATTTAATAACTATTTCCAACTCGCCCGGGTCAAATACTTTTCTCGTTCCACATATAGTTACAGAAGATATAAAATTCTTCTGAGGGGTCGTCTGCGCGGTAAGAATCGCCACTAACGATTCTGTAGGAATCGAGTGAGGGGAAACCTAATGCCTAATTTATTTAAATCTGGGAGTCCCAAACATAAGCCGTGTTATATGTTAACTTTGGTATATTTATTATTAAAGTCTAGATCATAGAACTTGATCTAGAATATAATGAAATCCTGGTACTAGGTACTGCGCAGATTTAAACTAGATGTACAACCTAATCGCTGCTGGCGATGAGTCTGTCCATGTGAGTGGAACAATATGGATCATCTCACAGCATGATTCCCCTCTCTTCTAATAATAACCTTACAAAATCATAATGCATAAACATAAACCTAATCACTAACCAATTGGAATCACATAAATGACATCGTCTTGCAACTGCATCATCTTACAGTAATGACATCTTGGGAAACTACCTATTTTTGCAATTTGTTTTGATCCCAAAACATAAACAACTTGACTCATTTTCTAAATTTAGCATTTGGGGAATTCCGTTCATCTCTTGCACAATCTCTATATAGTAAATACCACCTGGTCTGATCTCAATATAGCACTAGGGGAATTTCATTTTCTCTTCCCTAATAAAGTACTTTTCCGTGAGACAAGAAATTCTTTTCTCAAGAAAAATTAAGAAATAAATAATATTTTAAATCACAAAACGGGGGCTAATATAACACTTACACATAACTTAGTAAAATTATAGCAAATTCGGGCGATAACAGGCGCTCAAAGGTCATTCTATGAAGGTTGAAAGTGTTAGGAAGTTTCGCGAGGGCGGTTTAGTAGATGTTTGATCAAGAAAATTAAAAGCAACACTGATATAACAACACATTCCTGCAATAGGCAGGGCTTCGATCATATCGAGGGTTTAGGGCAAAAAGTCCCCATCTGAATATAGCTGCCAGCTGTTAGATTTGGCAGATATAATACTTAATAACAATACAACTGACAAATGGCAGCTGTTGCAGATGGGGCCTTCTTGCAGTAAACCCACGATATGTTTCTTGTGTGCATCCCCTCATGGAAACATTCATTTTACAACTTAGTATGAACTCTTAATCTTAATGTTCAGTTACAGATTTGCATGAAGTAATAATTGTCGTATAGAAGAGCAAAGCCTTTTTTTTTTGGCCAAATGCTTCCTTCAAACATGATCTAAATATTTTATGAAGGACATCAATGACGTGATTTTTAAGTGAATTTTGAGCGAAAACCAATACAAAAGACGGTCAAAATTATTTGCATTCTAAAGCGAGACGCCAAAAACCAAATCTTGGTTCTATAGGGACGCGCCCTTATAAATGTTAAACTAGAAAGCCATTTGATATCTAGCGGCTCCAATGTACACCATTGTATGATAATTGAATGCGAGCTCTCTGAACATTTCTGAACATTTACAATTTCAATATTAATCGTCTCAATATCATGATATTGCAAATGCCATTAAAAGAATTTGGATATAATGCATATTGGAAGTTATCAAGGTTGAACGAAAGCCATTCCCATCCAGGATGGTAGATTGTTAGTGACGGATAACTAACTGTTATGGTGCGTATCAATATAAAGAAGTCTTAAAATCAAAATCTTCAAAACAATCACAGACATTTTAACAAAATTACACCAACACCCCTTTCTAGTAGACCCTCCTGGAGTTAAGCAAATAACTTAATTGTCACAAAATAAAATTATATGTAATACAAAATCAGATTGACGATATATTAATTTCTGTAACCAATATAGAAACTCTTCGTCACCTTTTCTTCAATGTAATTAAGTCAGAAGGTTCAGTACGGAAGGTTTCTGATTTCAGATATACCTGGTTCTTCCATCGCACGCAATACTACTTGCAATAACTTATATGTTCTGCCTTCCTTAAAGAGCTCAAGAGAGCTATTGAGGCATCTGTATTTTTTTCCGCAATATGTAGTGCTTTCATATAGATTACACACAAACTAGATCTCTACCTTTTATTTGCCTAGAGAAATGTCTTAAATATGTGAAAACAAAAGGTAATTTTATATGCTTAATATTTCAATATAAAACTAGGCTGAATTTCATATTTGCTCCTATAGGAAATTGTAAATTCACTTTTTCTGTACCAAAGAATAATACTAGGACAATCGTTTTTCAGATAATGGGTATATTTTTGATAGCCAGCTTAACATCAGTGCAAAAATGCAGAATGTTCACATTTTAGGAACATCTGTCATGTAAAATATCTTGTGTGCAAAAATCACCTTAATATAAGAATGTAACAAAGGTCACAATATAATATTCCGGTTAGTTATTCATTTCATATATTCAATTTGAGAATCAAACTTATAAGTTAATTAAGCTGTACTGCTAGAATCCTTTGAAATATTGGAGTGTTTGGAAGTTCCTTCATTTTTATTTTTCATATTTTATTCTATTTCATGTTTGTATTGAATTGTAATCCATAAGGAAAGCAGTTACGGATGCAACTTGTAATGTGAATTGCTGGTAACACAGAAATTTTGGTTTATAAAATGTTTTCAGGATCTTCAAATGGTTAAATCATTTCATATTTATTCGCAATCTAAAGGAAACTGTCAGGTGGGCAGTATAACTTTAATCGCTCGTTTTACTTTCCCCATCAATTTTGCCATTTTCCCAGTTTCTGTATTTTCACATCGCATTGGTATTCACAGGTCTGGTCTCTAGACTTGTATTATATTCCCTCATCGTTTGATTTTAAATTATAATGGGTTGATCAAAGAAGTGACATGACTGTTTATAGTCCCCCAAAACTTCTTCACGATTTCATCAAACTTTGGGCTTTCAGCCACAGGTTGAGAAAATTTATAATATTTGATTAACAATGTCATCAGACTACAATCTGATGAAGAAAAAATATTCTCGGAGCCTGCGGACATTTTTAGCACCTTCTATAAAGTACTTCACATTTAACCCATATTTTGTCCTGGATTCAACTTGTCCCTTTGTATAGTCTTTACCACGCGTAACGAAGAAAGATATTCTTCTGATCGTCTGCGGCAAAAAGAATCATTAGCGGGACTACGCGGCCTAGTATAGGAAACCTAATGGCCTTACAAACAAATCCACAAGTCCCCTTTACACGGGTAGGATTACATGCTCACTTGGGTAAAATATATTTGCACGGGTGTTGCTATCCTTAACAGATCTTCACGGTCCCTCTTGCCCATTGACCTTACATACTAAAAGCGCAAGCCAGACGAGGTGTTTCCCAAAGGCTCACTTTCAACATTTTGAACAACCCAGCACTCCAGAATTTCCACAGAGCCTTTACTTTATTCAATATATACAAATTGAAGCTATTTCTGGCTCTCTCTATCGGTTTCATTGAATGTCCCCGTGGCCCTTCTCCTCAAACGCCATTAATTTTTATGTCAACGTATTTGAGTTACGTTTGTTCCAAATTTAGCCTTCACCAACCTAGGATGGTTCCATGGCAACAAAAGTAATAAAAAAATACCGACTTTTGAAACTTCAGACCAGGCCATGGGGATGTAGGACAGCCCTCCAAACACCATCCCCTCCAAACAAACTGCTGCCTCTTATATATTAACGTTTCGGGTCCTAGTGCGGACATTTACTAGCGCTCCCCTGCTCCTAAATTTTAAATGTTCCGTCGCGCCGCTACTGACCACGCCACTTTTGCTATGCTGCCCAACAGATGATTAATCTCAAACCTGTACCAACCTTGGTGAAAACATTTTTCCATCACAATTAAAGGTGAGGACCCGATTTAAGTCCATTTAAGTATATACAGGTTTTAACCATTCATATAACTGTAAAGTTTCGCACGAATATTTCAACCCGTTTTGATGTGACGAGCTAAAACGTGATTTTGTAATCCCCAAGAGTACTGTGTAAAACTAATTTTGGTGACCAAAGTGGGGTCACATTTTCGCTGATAACATCCAGACCCACACATCCTTTATGCCGACTAAAATTTCACGGGGTAAATGAGAAAATAGTAGCTTCCTTTAGATCCAATTGTGACCAGGCGGCTCCCCGGTGAAATTTGGGTTCGATACTTCTCTCCGTAAAACTGAGAAATTTTAACAAGATCACGATTTAAATTCAGTTATTTCACGGCTACCTTAATGCAATAAATTTCGTACACTAGTACCCAAGGCCCTCAGACATTATAACTATGCGAAACTGTACCGGTCGGGTGTTTTGAAATAGTTTTATCACTTTCGCCAACGACCCCCAAATTCACAAGTTTTTTTTTTTTTTTTAAGTTTTTTCGTTTTTTTTAAATATAATCTGATTTTAGTTGATTTTCTGTTTGACTGGTTATGGATGAAATTTAAAAAACCGTCTACGGCTCACCAAGCTTTTTCGACCGGACTCAAATGGCCTTATCGGCCAAGACGTCTTCTTGGGTATTTGAGTTACGTTTGTTCACAAATTTAGCCATTCACCAAACCTAGGATGGTTACCATGGCAACAAAGTAATAAAAAATACCGATTTTGAAACTCAGACCAAGGCCTATTCCCGTGCATGGCTATAAGCAGTAGAGGTGGCCTTTAAGAAACGTGTGAAATCGCTCGTTCGAAATTATTATAACGCAATGAATGAAATATTTCTGACCATATTTTACATGTGATCCTATCCCCCTCTTTCTCCAAAATATGACGGAAGAAAGAAAGAAGAAGTAAAAAGAAACTCTGACGATCGTCTGTGACGAGGGATCATTATGTCGGCCTTTGAATTAGATAAGTGGGGACCCTAAACCGTTAAAAAAGAAATCCACAAGTCGCGCTTTACAGGTTATATGACACGCCATTTCAGTAACGTAAATTAGCACGGTCAGTGAAATCGTCTCCTGGATCCTGGGCATCATTGGAAAGCAGTAGTGTTCTGAACACTGAATGATTCTACTCAGGTTAAATAAGACAATAAATAATAAAAAAAAGTGGGAATACGGTTCAACTGCCCATAGAAACTGTCGGTCAAATACGTATTGTTGCGTTTTGAAAGGCTCCCCTCCTAACTGGACTGTCCCACAGTTCGCGGCCCTGTCTTCGGATTCAGGTGGTTAAGTAGGTTCAAATTGATTCCATAAAATAAAACTTATTTATTTGACATTGCACTTTTACAACAGTCGCATTCACCAAACACGATGATCAATTGTATATACAAAAAACAAATAAAAACTAAAATCGCCCTAAAGAAATCAGATTATTGGGCACCTCCCTGGACCCTTGGACATCGCGTCCTTTTAATGCTGCGTTGACACCTTTTTGACCCCCAAATGGCCACCCATACGCCCTCCACGAACCAACTTGTCCACGGATTGACGAAATTCAAAATACCACTCGTCTGGGGGGAAATTTGGTTTTGCCTCATGGAGATTGTAGTCTCTATTAGCAGTCGTTTATACCACACAGGACCTGTTGAGAGAGTCTACCCCTAACAGACGAATATGTTGTACATGTTTGACCTCCCAAACACAACTCCCCTCCCTCCAAAAAAAACTGCTGCCTCTTATATATACGTTATACCGGGTCCTAGTGCTGAATTTACGAGCGCTCCCCTGCTCCTAAATTTTAAATGTTCCGTCGCGCCGCTACTGACCACGCCACTTTTGCTATGCTCCTAACAGATGATTTAATCTCAAAGCCTGTACCAACCGTGGTGAAAACATTTTTCCATCACAATTAAAAGGTGAATGACCCGATTTAAGTCCCAATTTAAGTATATAAAGTTTTAACCTTCATATACTGTAAACTATCGGGCCGATATTTCAACCCGTTTTGATGTGAGAGCTAAAAACGTGATTTTGTAATCCCCATAGAGTACTGTGTAAAACTAATTTTGGTTGACCAAAGTGGTCACATTTTCGCTGATAACATCCAGACCAAACATCCTTTAGGCCTAAGATTTCACGGGGTAAATGAGAAAAGTAGTAGCTTCCTTTAGATACCAAAATTGTGACCACCTCCGCCGGTGAAATTTGGGGTTCGATACTTCTCTCCGGTAAAAACTTGAGAAATTTTAACAAGATCACGATTTAAATTCAGTTATATTACAACGGCTACCTTTAATGCAATAAATTTCGTAAACTAGTACCCAAGGCCCCTCCAGACATTATAACTATGCGAAACTGTACCGTCGGGTGTTTTGAAACATTTGTTCACTTTCGCAAACGAACCCCAAATTCACAAGATTTTTTTTTTTTTTTTTTTTGCTTAGTCTCATTTCGATATTGTGAACCATATATATTTATATTTGCGCAGTGCACGCTAATTATGCATGGATGAGATTTAAAACCGTCTACGGCTCACCAAGCTTTTTCGACCGGAATCAAATGGTCATTATCGGCCAAGACGTCTTCTTGGGTATTTTATGTATTTAAAAGGCCAAAGTAACCGGAAGACCGGGTTACGTTAAATAAACTTTCAAACAATACAGTTGTCATCACCAAACCACTTTCAAAACACGTCTTGAGCTTATTTAGCCCACCAAAACACTAACGACGATTGAATCTTAAAATGGCCGTTTTTATTTTGGTTTGAAGATAAATTCTGAAGACTAAAAGATATACAGGGTGAGTAAAAAAACTTGACCCGGATTGTGTCTGCCATTTTGAATTGTCAGTAACATATATCTAACATTGTGGTATCACTGAAAGCTTAGTTCATTATCTTTATGATGGATGCTGTAAAGATCATTCACATCGGTTGAGTATAGACCGAGCTGCAGTCGTTTGAATCAAGTAGTCGGTATTGCGCTCTGTCCACGGATCCACATTAAAATGAATGGCGTTCAGCAAAGGAAATCAGTGCCCAGAAGAAAATCGGTCTATTTATTGACTGCAGAATAAATGTGACGCTATTTACAACCACAAAATTCAGTCACAATTTACCATCGATGCCCTCTTCTACGTCGTCATCACTCATAACATTCATTTGAAAAATAAAGTAACTTGATACATGTCTATATTTTTGGACGTACCAAAATATGCCACATCTTGAAAAAAGTGTTACAAATACAACGTACCATTATCACCGACTTTCACACCTTTAAGATATCCCTTTATTTGACATGAGCATCATTTTGGGGAGTCATTTGCTAAGTTACCGCAGCGCCGTGCATTCAAATGGGAATCCGTGGATAGGGGGAAAAGACTGTAGCTCGGCCTATACTTAACCGATTGGAATTATCTTTGCAGCAAATTAAAGATAATGAAATAGGCTTTCCGATGATACCACATTATGTTGGATATTATTCGTTGGAAAATTCAAAATGGCGGACACAATCTGGGTCAAGTTTTTTTTTACTCACCCTGTACATACTAGACATAAAAAATAATTGAAAACTTAGAGAGTATTTTCTAAGGTATAGAAATATTCTTACCAATTTTAAACTCTTTTTCACGAGTCATAAAAAGCGGGTTATTTCCTTATAAAATGGCAAAATGTTTTTCATGTGAAGTTCCTTGTGAAAGAATTCTCCATGGACATGTAAAAGTTTGCTTTTCATACCAAATTGCAAAACACTACCTGTGTTCCCCAGACTTTCATACTAGTGAAATAATATTTATAGCCACATTTTGTCTGTGATTTAATCTCTACCCGCTTGCAAAATATTTTACCCGTAGGAAAGAGGATAACATTTATTCTGGCCGTCTGCGGCTGGGAAATCATCATAAGGCCTGTGGGGTTTAAACAGACAACTTAACCAACGCATCCATAAGCCTCAAAATAATAGACAGAGCCATATTCATTTGGATGAATAAACTTCACGGGTACTGCAACTTTCAAACACCGTTCATATCTTTGACATCTCTCATAGAATATTTTGGTCAAAAATCTCAAATATTTGAGAAATGATATGGATTCTGTACTAAAAAGAACATTTCTTTTCAACATGAAATTGAAAAGCTTTGATGAATCACGTTTCTTATCAAAGAAATCTTCATTCTGAAACGATTAAGCCCCGAGGTCACTCATTTTCACTCCTTTACATTTAAAGAGTATTTTTCTTCAACTTTGCTGCTATTTTGAACATTTAACTATATACTCTATCAACCTTTAAGACTCGGACAAACCTAAAATATGACAAGGGTTTCTTTGTTAATTGTCTCTCTATACCGTTTCAGTAGAGTCGACAAGACTTATTCGAGTATAGCATCAGCGCCATGTTATGCCTTGTAAAGAACCAAACTTCAAACATTTGACCGTGATATCTTTAATGTGATGTTTATGGAAGTATGTCTTGCATTAAATCCACAATAAGTCGATTAATATGTCCAATTGTACTTTTAATTGAGAGTGTAGTGTCATCCCGTGAATAGCCAGTGTAGATGTTCGGGAAATACCCCAATACAGAACGAGTGTATTGATTTTTGTCACTGCTCTCCGCGTATTGTGTGAGGGGTTTTCGAATGCGTAAGCGTACTTTATAGCCTGATTCGTTTTCTCGTAGGGAGGAATTTGTTTTTAACCTTCATATTTAATGACACTCCAAAACAGATTTACTATTTACCACCAATAAACAAGCTATTATATTTTCTTTCATGTGAATCAGGCTAATAACTGCCCAATTACATTTTACTCGAAAAATGAAACAGTCCAATGCGCTTGCGCTGAATGTTGATGCTTCTCCGTTGTACTCGACTCTGTACTTTATTAAAATACATTAGAAGTATTAAAATACATTATAAGTATTTGGAAATATATTAAAAGGTTGCATTTTTTAGTAATTAAAGTCACCAACAAGTATTAAAGATAGTCACCTAAACTGTCCAATTCCAAAATTTGAGATGAATCGGATTTTCCGTTTTGATGTTGTAAACCTTAACACCGAAGAGTTTTACACCAACCTCTACAGCACCAGGCAACCACAAGAAAAACCTTTTGCTGAGTCATGTACCCAAAAAGTGGAAACACCACCCCCTTCCATCATGCCTTCCGAAGTAAGAGATGCAGTAAAGAAACTAAAGCGAGATAAAGCCCCTGGAGAAGATAGTATTACAGCAGGGGTTCTTCAAGATGGAGGTGAGCCAATTATTGAGGTACTTACAAAGCTGTTCAACAGATGCCTTACAGAGGGAAGAGTACCCAACAACTGGAAGAATGCATCTGTATTTATTCTCCATAAGAAAGGAGATACATCTGAAATCAAAAACTACAGGCCAATAAGCCTTCTACCTGTAATGTACAAGGTATTCTCACAGGTTCTGCTGAAAAGAATACTGAACATTCTGGAACAACATCAACCAAGAGCCCAAGCTGGTTTTAGACCAGGATTTTCTACCACTGATCACATACATGTTGTTAGCCAGCTACAAGAGAAAGCCAATGAGTATAAGATCCCACTCAGCTTTGCCTTTGTTGACTATGAGAAGGCATTTGACTCTGTTGAATTCAAACCACTCTTCACAGCACTCGAAAACCAAGGAGTTGACCCAGCCTACATCAATCTCTTACGTGACCTTTACAGTGGAGCCTCTTCCACCCTAAAGCTCCACAAGGACAGTGACAAGATCAAGCTAGAGAGGGGAGCAAGACAGGGAGACAACATTTCACCCAAACTCTTCACCTCGTGCCTTCAAGATGCCGTCATAAAGGAGATTAACTGGGAAGGAAGAGGACTCAACATTGATGGTGAAAATCTCTCTCACCTGATCTTTGCCGACGATATTATCCTGATTGCCAAGTCACCAGAGGAATTGGAAAGCATGCTAAATGACATTCACAGCACCAGCAAACCTGTCGGACTCAGCATGCATGTTGGGAAAACCAAAGTGATGTTTAATGACCACACAAGGAAATCCGAGATAACTGTAGCCGGGAGAGTCATTGAAGAGGTAAACAGCTACATCTGCCTTGGGAAGACAGTGATGCGTGATGGTGACTTACTGCCTGAGATCAGAAGGAGAATTGGACTAGGTTGTGCAGCATTTGCAAAAGTGGAAAACATCATGAAAAATAAGAAGACAAGTATGGAGTTAAAGAGAAAGGTGTTCAATTAATACATTCTTCCTGTTATGACATATGGCAGTGAAACATGGGCTTTGAATAACAGCACGATGGAGATGCTTGCAGTTGCACAGAGGAAGATGGAGCGAATCATGCTTGGCATCAGACATCAAGATAAAAAGAGAAATTGCTGGATCCGATCACAGGCAGGAGTTACTTATATTATCGACTGCATTAGGAGTGCCAAACATAGATGGGCAGGCCACGTTGCTAGAATGCAGGATAACAGGTGGACCATCAGAGTGACAGAGTGGACCCCCAAAGAATGGACCAGAAAGCCAGGACGTCCAAAAACCAGATGGAGAGACGAAATGACAAAACAACTTGGTCCAACTTGGACAAGAATGGCTAAAGATAGAGATTTGTGGAAACATTCTAGGGAGGGGTTCCTCCTACGTGAGTGATCAAAGCCCTGGATATGGATATGGATATAGAAACCTTAACCCTCGTCTACCTGAGCCATTTTTTGTAACAAAACTCCCGAAGGGGGGGGTTACCACCCCCTGTGATTTTCGTTACTGAACACCCGATTCCTGTAAATTTGGTACCAAAGGATAGCTTAGAGTTTCTTCTTTCCATTGGTATCAAAATAAGTACCAACATCCCCATTATGATGTCACCATGACGTCATATATTGAGGAAAGTACGAAAATACTGAATATAGGGTGGAAAAATAATATTTCGCAATTTTAGCGACTCAACACCTTATTATAGCTCTAAAATGCTTTCATTATATAAAACTAGTCATCTCCCATGAAGTATAGTCAAAAACCGCATGAAAATCTGATTTTCTAACCTTTTTGACGAAAAATTATTTTTTTTTTACTGTGTGTGTCTATGGAAATGGCAGTTTTGCTGACATGTGACGTCATTGTGACGTAATTCTAGGCATGTTGGTATTCATTTTGGTATCAATGGAAAGAAGAGGACCGTAGCTATCTATTGGTACCGAATTCAAGTGTCTGTGATATTCCTGTATTGTGTTAGGCATGTTGATACTTCTCTTCTCTTCCCCCTATCAGCTCCTATCCATCACTTTGGGATCACCCTGTATATTAGATTACCTATACCCCGGTGGATGTTTGTTTTTAGATGAAAAGGAACGGAACATGTCAATTGACAATTACATTAAATAATTTTGCACCAAAAAAGGGGGGTTTTAGCAAGCCGGGGAAAAAAACCTGAGTTACCACCCCCCCCCCCCTTCGGTAGACGAGGGTTAATGAGAACTATAACAGTGTCATAGGATGCTGTGTAATAACATTTTTGGATCCCGAATTTTACTACAAAGTTGTGATTTTCTATATGAAAGACACCGGTTTGAGCTTAGCTATTTTGCAGAGTGATTAGTATGTGGATGCAAAAAACACCGTGACGATTTATTAGCAAATTGAGGGCGTCATTCGAGGGAAATCTCTGAGTCTCTGAGCCTTTAGATTTCATGCAGTCTGCTCCAGATTTTAATTGTGTTCTTTAATCGTTTGATGATTTTAATATGGTTGATCAAAAAGGCGTCAAAACTTTTCAAAAACTTCATCAAACTTTGCTTTCAATCACAGATGGGTAAAATGGTAACATTTTTATTTCAAATGTCATACTTAAGCGCAAGAAACATCCACTAAATGTGATGAAAAACAAATATTTCTCAGAGCCCTTCGGACATTTTAACACCTTGCTGATCAAATGATTCAAGATTTAATCCATGTTTTCTATTTGATTGAACTTGTACCCAAAGTAGCAAACTATTTACCTGCGTAAACGACGAAAATATTCTTCTGATCGTCTGCGGCAAAAGTAATCATTAACGAGACGGCATGGCTTACGTAAAGGAAACCTAATGCCTTACAAACAAATCCACAAGTCCCCTTACCATGGTTAGTATTACATGCCCACTTGGGTAAAATATATTTGCACGGGCGTTGCTATCCTTAACAATCTGCACTGCCCATCTTGCCTATGTTGACCGTACATACTAAAAGCGCCAAGCCAGACAGTGATTCTCAGGCGCATTTTCAAAAACATTTTCAACAACTCAACAACTCAACACTCCAGATTTCTGTAAGCCTTATTTCATTCGATATGAATAACATTGTAAGCATGTTTTCCAGTCTTCTAATGTTCAAATTGCTGAAAATGTACCACACCTTCTACAAGCCCTGGTTTTTAGTTGATTTGTAATCTATAATTGATAACGGGCTAAATTGTGGCCCACGATTTCCTGTGAATCGACAGGTACATATAACATGCGCAACAATTCTACACGGCGCGAATTTGCCTTGTAAAAAAAATAAGAACAATGTTGTTTTTAATTTATTGTAATCTACAGTGTGAGCAAAAAAACCGACATTCAGGAAATAAAAAATCATTAAAATAGTTAAAATTATTTTTGCTCAAATGTTTGATTGGTTATAAAGATGGATAAACAGGCTTTCATAAACGTTTTTATTTTTGGTGTCATTTGGACTTTGGAGGAAAAGTTATCCTATTTTTGCTTAGGATACTAAAAATCCGTTTGGCCGATTTTTGAGCCAAACAAAGATGCTTCGTTTACATAGAGTAAACAAATTCACACCATGTTTAATAATCAGAAGAAGGTGGTAAGAATAACTGAAGGATCTATAAAAAATATATCCTGGAGATTACAAAGGAAAATGCTGATTGAAAAAACTGTTATTTTCTTTAAACTAAGAAAGCAAGATAGTTGGTGTCAGACCACAATTATTGGCTCAGCAAAATTTCATGGTTTTAGCCTATATACAAGAAACTTGTGAGCAAAGTTGCACCAGAGAATGTTTTAAGTCAGCTTGAAAAAACAGTGCGATATGAATTTAAGATTAATTCCAATTTATTTACAGACAACTTCAGCTTAGTTCTCGCAATTTATGACGCTGAATATACGTATTGTGCAAAATAATTCCCGTATGATGAAAACAAAAATCTCTGAGCAGTTTCATTATGTCATGAACTGGACATTGATAGGGAGTGATTGTCAATATATGACTCTTATGATTGACATGGTAAGTTACTGTGTTAAGAAATTTTACTTATATTTATAAGTATGTTATTTTTGTTTTTGTTTTTTTTTTTTTTTTTTTTTGCACAATAGACCGTTTTCTTCAACTGATATGTTTTTGTTCGAGAAGAAATCGATACAACCTGAAATTGCATGTGTGAATTGTCTTTGTTATTATGTGTTATGGATACGTCGGTGTCAGTCTCTCCAACATTGTATGGCTAAATCGGCCAAACAGAATTCTTAGGTCTCTCCGCAAAATTGACATAGTTTAACCCAAGTCTGAAAGACACCACATGAAAAATCTTCTGATAGCCTGGTACCATGTAAACAACAAAGCAAATATTCAAGCAAAAATAACCTTTAAAACTTTGAAGAAAAAATATTTCTGAAGTAGGGTTTTTATTGACTCACACTGTACTTCCGATTCGGCAGGCACCAATTACTCCAGGCAATCTAGTTTATTTATACTAGAAACTTGAACTAATTGCAACAAAATTTCAAGGTAATCCTGGGGTAAAAATGCTTAGATTTACTGAAACTAGTGTTAAATTATTTTATTTTTTTCCTTAGGATCCAAAAGTATGGCATTTGGTTGCACAAATAAGGGACAAGGTGTAATTAGGGTCTCCAGTGCCCGAGGGGGGGGGGTTCTCAAGTTTGGTTTGGGTAGGGACGTGCCTCCGAGACTCTGGAAGTAGGACCCATAGCTATACCATTTTTTGCAAAAAAAAAAAGGCCCCATATATTTACCAGAGATGCAAATTTTGGGCCAAATGTAACCCAAATTTGCCATTTTCGCCGCAAAATTTTGAAATTTTAAGCAAATTTGGACAATTTTCGCTTCAGATTGAGGAAATTTGACTAATTTTCCAAAAAATTTTACAAAATTTTGGTTCCGATTGAGAAAATGTGACTAATTTTCCAACAAATTTCAGAAAATTTTTAAAAAATGACCCATTGCTATACCAAAATTGTTATGAAAAAAGGGGTCATTGATATACCAGAAGGCTGAAAATGGGACCGATGTCTGTGGCACGTCCGTGTATGGTCATTTGTGTTGAGAACCCCCCCCCCCGGGCTCCAGGGTCTATGGGACTCACCAAGACTTGCCCAAATTTTTGCACACAGAGCATTCACCAAAAGAGTTAACATCCATTTTCTGTTTCAGTATGACCAGAGGAATCATTTGCCGCCGGTTTCAACAAAATCTGAACACTGGGTAACTCTTATCCCAGGATGACCTTGAATCTTAATAGGGCTATACTGGTGTAACTAACAGTCAGAACCTAGACAAACTATACCGTTTTTAATCCTTATAACAAGATAAAAACATTGATGTATATTTAACACAATTTGACCTGATTTCAAATTTCCACCGTACTAATTTTACCCCTTATTTCACAAGGTTCTCCTACAGGGTTTTTTAAGGACTTTCAGTATGATGTTCTGGGGCTCTTGTAGACGTGTGCAATTAGTTCAAAGTGAAATTCTTAGGCTAAATTCACGACAAAAAATCTGGAAAGTGGCGTGGTCTAGCGGTTAGCAAGCTTACCTCTGGAGCAAAGGGTCATCGGTTCTAATCTCAGTGGGACCACTTGCTGGATTTAAAACCTGAATACAACTTTCTCCATGGTTCATTTGAAATGGGCAAAGGAACCATGAAAGCTTGCACTTCCTATCCGGTGTGTGTTTCATGTAGTATGTTGAATGTTGCAATATGGCGCTGTTTAAGCTGCTGCCTCCAAGTTGCATTGTTGTTTTGACTGTTTTACAGAATGTAAACGTCCCAATTGTTTACAAATTTTTGGAAGTGAATTCAAAATTTCAATAACGGTTCATCTCATATGTCTGGATATTTTTTTCATGCCATTATGTCCCTTTAAATAACAGAGTTGTTTATCAGGACCAGTCATTGATCAAACTTGGAATAACAAGTATCATCCGCGTTTAACGCTTATTGCTCGACATCTTACGTCCAGATAAGAACGGTAACTGTCGAAATTGCATGTCGTAAGGCCAAACCGTGTATGAAACACCCACAATGACATATTATGCACAAGAGCAATATTAATTTTATTTTTAAACCCACAGAGAATAATGTTAGCTATCTGCTACATGTTTCCAAAGGATCGTACGAAATTAAAGATCGCCTGATATTGCCAAAGTAATAATCGTGTCTGTGGTTATTTGTATTACCGAGTGCATGGGGTGAAAGATCCGACGGCGAATGATACAAATGCTTGAGATAAGAAACATTCCTTTTGTAATCATTTTTAAAGAGAAACTCAAATCGGTTAAAGCAACTGAGACTTAACTCATTTGATGTTTCGGAACTGCCATGTGTTTTGAGACACTATCATCAGTGTATTGTCTTCAGTGTACTGAGACAATACACCACACAATGTCACATCATGTTAATACTTATATCGAGTGTTTACTGCAAGAAAGGCCATCTACAATAGCTTCCTTTTGTCAGTTGTTGTTATTAAGTGTTATACCTGTCAAATCTAACGCCTGGCAGCTATTGCAGATGGGGCCTTTTTGTCCTAAACCCTATAGCCCAGGAGCTAGCAGACATTTGTATAAACACATCTCAAGTACAAAAGGTTTGAGTGATTAATATGTAGACAGACTGACAGGGACCTCTGAAACAGAATTCTTTAGTGCCACAAATGGTGCCTTAAGGAGAGGGGCCAAGACAAAGTTTGTTCAGGGGTCAAATTTTTAAATTGACCCAATCGTGTTGAAAAGCATACCATGTTATTTGTCTAACCACAAGGATTCAGGAAAGGTATAGTTTGTACTATCTACAACCTAAAGTTTAAGAGTTATAGGCTAAAAACAGCAAAAATCAATAAATTGATTTTTTGCTCTTTTTAACCTATAACTCTTAAACTTACCCAGCAAAGAGTGCTGATCGCCCATAGACCCTGTGGGCCCGATCAATATTCCCCCATTATTATACTCCAAAAGTCATATAGCATAACATTTATTGTCCAACAGCATGAAGAAGTTGAGCCTATTCTGAGAAGAATTATCTGTGCATCCTAAAAATTAACCCCAGGATGACCTTGTACCAAGTAAAGCCTACTGTGTTAAACGTAAGTGTTCCAGATATAGCAAACTATATTTTGTTTAATTCTTCGGACCAGCTGAACATGTGTATACAACTTGTTTCATACATGTGTATGATATTTTCAAATTTTACTTCTGTATATTTACCCCCTTCCCTATCTCAAAATGCTCAAGGATGACAAAGTTACATCATCGAGATTTGGAATCATACCTTCAAGGGCCTATGGGTTCTACCGCTGCACTCTAACCAATTCCAAAATCTTAGTCCTCTACCATTGTCTACATTGCCTCCATTACGGTCAGTACACAGCAAGTTATATCCGTTCATACTCATACAATCTGTACAGCTGTTTGAAAGTCTCATTTATTATAACTTTTGACAACTAATTTGGATTATACCATTGACTTCATCCGTGTAAATTTTACGAAATTTTATTGCGGGCAATATGAGTTACCTTAGAAATGTAGTTTAACACGTCTTTCAATGGGGAATGGACATATAGATGGCGCTACAACATACAAATCCTTGCTTTGTATGTCTATTTGCAAGATTCCCCGGTGTGGGGAGGAAGGAAATCACACATGAAATGGATACTGGTGTAAGGCTGGCGCTTTCACACTCAGTAGCATTTGGTGACGTGAAAGAGATGGTGGTTTTGGGGTAAAAGACAGCCAAATTGCCCCCAAATAGGTTTTTTCGGGTGACAGATTGCTAAATTTTCTTTGGGTGATTTTTTTGCAAAATTTTCTAAAATAGAGATCCTAAGGAAAAATTAAAATATATATTTAAATGAACAGGACTTCTTCAGTGCTCCTAATCACATTGAGTGTGGACAGCCATGAAAACATAATTTTTTGAAAGTTTTTCTTAAGTTGATATTTTTTACATTAATCCATTTTGAGAATGTAAAGGTTGAAAATGTAATTCTTTTACACAGGATATTATTGAGTTAGGCAGCAACATAGAACGTTTCCTTTCATTTTAATCAGATTAAAACAAGTTGGCTGATGCCGAAATTTAGATAAGTCAGGCCATGAAGCTAGTTCATATACATTTTAAATAAAATGAGAAGCCTTTTAAGGAACTAACCCATCTTTGAAGACCATATCTGTTGGAATCAATCATTAAAACATTTGAAAAAGTTGAGTAAAATTTGAAATAATATATGAAAACCGCAGAATTAAAGGAGGAATGATTTACTTATACAATGATTTCGATTTATTATTTTTATTAAAACTGTATAGATTTCCCAAGTAGCGTGGCATGCACATCTGTATGTATTGCACATTATTATGAACTACTTTGCATGTATTTTGTCAACATCTCTAATCAAAATATCCCCGGAGACACAGTCAAGGCATGTGGAATCCGAAACGACTTACTTCTTTAAGATTTTAGTTAAGTTAATTGCGTGTTCACCTGTGTGTAATTGATTGACAACCACACAATTTTCAATACTATGCAACATTCGATATCATTCTGCATTAAACTTTTAAAATGCCTCATCAGTAATATCGTTTCAATAAAAAATGCATCCAGCTAGCGTAGTTTGAGCAAACCTCCTGGCGTGTTCCCCAAGATAACAAACAGTTGTAAACGTTTAAATGCCTCATCGAACTTACATTTTTAGATGGCCCCAAGATATTCAAGAAAAGAATAGAAAAAAACATATTGTAACCTCCCGGTTTGACTAATGTTTTAGCTAACTTTACAAATGCATTAGTTATATGAAGTGAGATTTGAAGAAAACAATGTCTTAAATCGGCATGTAGGTTCAAATGTCTTAATTAATTTGTACTTGTAATTATCCAAACTATTTATAATCATGCATGAATAGCCAAGAATGGACGAATTTAGCTTCTGACAGAATTTTAGAACAATAGTATCTAATTGTGGATCTCTCAATAAATAGAGACTGCCCTGAAGGTAGCATCGGGAATATTTTTACAGTTGTTGCTCAGTTCAAAATTCAATACGATCTGCCTACAAGATAGCAACTTCCTGTGTGAATCGATTAATTTGTATCTAAGTCATTACCTTGATGAAAGTTAAAAGCTTATAAGCAAAAATTATATTTTCATTTTGTATTTGATGATTTTTTTTGTGTTGTCTATTTTTTTTTTTATTCAGATGAGTTTCATTAGTAAAATTCACTTTACGGTCCTTTCACGGAAGGCAATTTCTTTGAATAGACTTTGTTTGCCATTCAATCATCCAACCATGAGAAGAATACAATACATGCACCTGGTTCACCTGAACATTTCAGATATTTCTGGAGGTGACTCTTTTGTACTATCTGCATGTTTGGGTTGTTCTGGAGGCAGGTCTGGCCAAATTAACCTATTAACCTCCCGTGAAATCGCCCAATATGTTGGCCTTTTCATATACTAACCATCAAAATGCAGATAAACAAAGAAACCCCATTTTTATGTTAAAAAAACTGGCACATTTGAAAAATAGTGCGCCCTCAAGATTTTTCAAAATCGATATTTTTACATGGTTGTAAAGCTTTTATATTCAAAAGCCCTCATCCGAAATGATTAAGACCAAATCAGCTTCCTTATGGGTAAACAGAACGATTTTATAATTTAACGTCGCCGGCGACGTTAAATTCAGCAGACGACGAAAATGGCGTTTAACACAAGAACACGTATTCACACTGTTTGACCGGTCTATAACCTTTGTGGTTTTAATATCAGTGAGTACGAGTCAAAATATTCATGTAATATACACATTTGTTGATTAAAGTTATGGAAAACTTAAAATTTGGCCTACAAATTACCTAGATGTCTTTATCCTCATATCAATGTCCCTATCAGTTTTAGGGTATGTTATTTTTATGTGTAAAATACATCTCCGTTCTTCCAATGGCCTAGACTATCATTTGAGATCAAATTTAAGAAATTGCATATTTTGTGAAAATGTGCCAGTGTCGCTTTAAAGAGAGCAGAAGTCATGGCAAAAGCCAAGAGCGAGTAACAAAATAGACCCTCAGTTCCTGACTGTATCCGCCATTATTTTGACTCACTTTGTATCTTTTAAAGCTTAAAATAAAAAACAATCTTACAGTACCGGTATCTTTACAAAAATGTCAGTCAGATGCTTGTAATCTCTAGGTGATGATGACTGATCAAACAAACCTTAATGGTGCAAAAATATACCAGCAATGGACAATTCTAAGAGTGAGATGAAACGTTATCAACTGGTACCGGTGTAAAGAAATTGAGTGTCCCCCATGAGAGAGTGTCCTAGCTACCATAGCAACATGTATGGAATAAACCGTGACCTTGTATACGAGGCCATTTGGGTACAGTGCTGAAACAAACGATGCATACAGCACTCAATGGCGAACACAACAGACAGATGGGTGGTAGGACACTCAGTCACGCGGACGAGGTAATGTTTCAGGTCAGAGGCCTCAAAATGCACCCCATCTTGGGCTACCCGTTGAATCGTTTGAAGGGTTTTGCTCAATAATATCCGAACATAAGTGGGTCCTTCCATATCCGACGATGATCCATCAAGAAGAAGGAATAATAGCCGTACAAGTTTAATATTATTGACATCATCATATTTCAGATATCTTAACAATATTCTAGAATTAATCATAATATAAAGGAAAATCCGATGGACGTTTAAATAATTGCAGTTTATTGCACGATACAATCTGCACACTGCAAGTTATACGAAATGTATGTAGTCCTTCGTTAGGCCCATATGACCAGTCTATGACCTTGCAAAAGTCTCTGTACAAAATAATTTGATGGTTGAGCGTGGCCCACTGGTTAGGATATTCGCCTTTGGTGCAGGAGGTCCCCGGTTCAAACCCCGGTAGGGCCACTAGCTGGGATTTAATCGGGTACTAAATTCTGGATTTAATTTGTATAAGAACTATTGATTAAAACTAGAATTCCGCTCTCCCCGTGGTTCATTTGGACTTGGGCAAATGAACCACGAGAATATCCCGTCCTTCGGAGGGGACGTTAAGCCGTCGGTCCCATGTACAGAGAGTCATATCTGTACATGTATATCACAGTCAGTTTCGAGAAGTGTAGGGTGGTAACCCCTGATTGTCCCAAGCCGTTCTGGTCAGTTTCGAGGGATATCCCTAGTAGAGTGGTTAACCACTGTTGGGTATACCTCTGAGGTCTCGGTCCTCTAAATTGTAATAAATAAAAAATAAATTTCTGGGCAACATAGACCTTGCTGATACCAGATCTTAATGATTTAATTATTATCATCTTTAATCATTTTGAGATAGGGAAGGGGGAGGGGTAAATTAACAGGGGTAAATTTTATATAAATGTTTCATACGGGATTCAAAGGGTTTAGACATGTTCAATTGGTTCTAAGGATTAAAAAAGATATTGTTCCTCTACAACATTTTGATTGGTTTAAATTTGTTTTCAAATTGTTCGTATGAGAATGTTACCACAGGAAATATACATTTATTTTATGTTAATCAGCTCAAAGATATCTAACAGAGGCCAGAGTGCTCATAACACATAGACCCTGTTGGTCTTAACACCGTTTTCCTCTTATCTATAGGGGCCTAAATAAGAGAAATCTGTGCATTATAATTTTTACACCCCAGTGTGACCTTAAACTTGAACCATTGCCTACTGTGTTAAAATACCAAATTTTGAGAAGAAAGTCTACTTTTGGAAAATGAGATGTTCAAAAAATTCAAAAAAAAGAACATTTTAGGGTGGATTAGGTTCACGTTTATAAAAAAAAATATACTTTTTAGAAGTCTCACGTACCATGGCATGGCCCTGCATCACTGGAATCAACTTCAGATGTATTTCTCACACACTTTCAATTCACCATTTTTCTTAGATAATTGTATCATTTTCTTTTACTTTGTTTTTCTTTTATTTGCCCCTAGAAGCAGTTTTCCACGCATGTTGAATTTTACACATAATTTTATATGAATTCTTGAGAGTAGCAGTGGTAAATAACAAATATACCGCGACTTTAATTCCGAGACCACAGCAGGACCAATGTATATAATCGAGCTGTATCGTGAAATCACAGATCTGATCACCCTGTGTATTGATTTAGCTTGACTCTCAATAATTTCTTTGAATAAGTGTCAGTTGCATTACAGGTTATATCATCTTGGCTTGGGGAAAATGCAATACTTCGTCTTATATCAGGGGCGGATCCAGGATTTGAAAAACGTCAAAATTACCGGGGCTGAGAGGCTAAACTTGTCCAAAATGGGCTGATTTTGCACGATTTTGCAGAATTACCGGGAGGCGCGCGCCCCCTCCGCCCCCTCCCTGGATCCGCGCCTGTATATCGACATTTGAGCAAGGTTCTAAGTGTCTTCCACATAAAAAAATCCCAAGAATACAATGCATCTTATGCGTTATTCTCATAGTTACAGTATTAATCTACATGTGTGAGTATTTTCCAAGATGGCTTACGGTACCCTTCTACGTACCTGTTGCATACCCTCGTTGAGCCGACTCGTGTATATTGACTAATTAAATGCTATACAATCGTTATCTCACAACATACATTGAGTTAACCTGACAAGGTTGGTGTTTTCAACGGGTGTTTCCGTAACTTGACCCATCTGACACACTTATGAATTCGGAAACCCTTCACGGAATAAAGCACAGGTTTATTCCACTGAGGTTTCTGAATTCATAAGTGTGTCAGAAAGTGTGTCAGATCGGTCATGAATACGGAAACTCCCCCTTTCAACTCAAGAGATGTTTTGAGATTATTAAATGCGCAGTGAGCTGATGCATGGTTGGTACTATTGTGCATGTTTTTTTTTTAAATAATCGTACTCTATCAACATTATTCATTATAATTGTTACAAAACAGGCGTTTAATTGCGCGAGCTTTAAAGCTGTGGTCGTTTCCTGGAAAGAAATGTTTATTCATCATGTTCAGTGGTATGTGAAGGATACGAAGAATACTTATGTTTTCCAACTGTATATAAAACAGGGAAGAAAATCGGAAGTGTTCTACTATTTCGAAACTAGATGGGTTATGATCTACAGTACAAAACTATAGGCAAATACAACATCGTCGGAAGCGTGCATAAAATTATAGATCCGCGCAATTCCATTCGTGCACTGCGAAATATCTGTAACCGCGAGAGTTGAACATACTGCGCTTGCAATTCATGAAGAAACATCTTAATACGACTTTGAATATTATCTAGATCTGTCTTTGCCGACAGCTGGCAAGTACTCATTATTTCCATATTTATTGGAAAATAGTTTTTATAGGACCCCAGGTAACATAGTGCATATCTCTGACACCCCCATTTCGCTGTTTAATTTCATTGTACTCAACCGTAAACCCCACAAGCCTCACATCAATGACACCTGAGTACACCGCACACACTATGAGCTAGAGTGGTCTCAACTGCCATGCACAGTTCAGTAACTTCCATTCATCAGTGTATTTAGAAAACACACCCCCTGGTTTTTGGGTATGATATATGATGCCCAGAGCACATGGTCAGTTCATGTCAATGCATGTACAAGTACAACCCACTGAACTGTGTACTTGGAGGATGAGCATATTGTAACTCATAGTGACAGTATAACATGCCCGATGACCCACGAGCTAAAACGAGTGATCAATTACGATAATTACAGGGCCTTGTAGTGCCGGTTGGCACACCGCTGTCAAACTGACAACATAGATCTTCTGAGAATTTCACACTATCTTCAACCCCTATTGATTTGGAAATGATTATGTGGTACAAAAATGTGACGATGGAAGATGTCGTATTTTTATCTTGTCTTAGGTTTATCATAGCAAC
>JAMKCH010016228.1:0-53944 GCA_023653785.1 Ophioderma brevispina
TGCATAGATGTAAGTTGGGGACAACTGATTTGAATTAATCATTATGTTGTTTTTAATATTGACAACAAGCTCAGAACTCGTCCCTAAAGACCCCACTTCAGATCCTCTTGTTTATCTCATCAGAGTGTGTAAGAAGAAGCTCACAGCCCATTTCTCTTCAAACGTTTTAGTTCATTGTGGAATCAGATGCCACGTCCAAACAAGACAAATAACTTGCTGCGTATGTTAAAAAAACAAGTCTTGATTTTTTATCCAGCAACATTTCATGCCAAGGGGATTAATGCAATACCTGCACCTGGGTTTCATGTTGCCACTGCTCCAGTGTAGGCCCCATTGTACGTTATTTTCTCTCCACAATGATTTTTCTCTCTCTCATAGGAGGGTGGGGCGGTTCTAGAGTTGATTTTCCACCTGTTCTATCCAACATTTTCGCTTGGTTAGTCTTCTAATTTGTATTTTTAAATGTGTACTTTTATATCTGTATCTTTATGTGCAATAATTTTTCATGTACCTCGGTGATAAAAAATCATAAAAGAAACATATGCATTCAACCTGGCAATTTATTGACTTATTGATGTATTGATACAGCTTTTTAAAGGGGCATTCATGATTCCACAGCTCGTCCCCCGACTACCTAAAAAAATTGAGCTTTTAATCATCTGAACCTTAGCCTTAGTAATCAACGTGTACCTAATCTACGTGCAATATTCGGTCGCGTTCTTTAAGAAATTTGCAATTTTGTATTTTCTGTCCGTAACTTAGCGTGTATTTTTGTTTAACGCCAATTCCGCGTCGTCTGCTGACTTAATGTCGCCGGCGACTTTAATTATGAAATCGTTCTGTTTACCATAGCGCACTGATGTGGGCTTAATAATTTGTTTTTACAAGCTTTACAAACCTGCTAAAATATCAATTTGAAAAAAACAAAATCCAGAGGCGCATATTTTTCAAATGTTCAGTGTCTCTTAACCAAGGTAGCAAAATATAGGTTCCAAATATGCCCCCGTACCATGGCAACAGGTCTCTTCATCTTCTTAGCGTATTCCCAAGTCATTGGTAAGGCTTGTGGGGGTGTCAGGATTTATTGCAGCGAAATTCCGGGGCTGCGTGTCTACACGATTACGGATTGCTTTAAACAGGGCCCAACCGTCACATGACCAATGTTTTCAAGTTGTTTCTAGTACTCAGACCAGTGCAGTGTAAGTATAAGACAAACACTGGATTTACGAAATAAAAGGTGATGCAGTATCCTTTATGGGCGAATAATGTGTCCATTATTGAGCCCATAAATAATACTGCAAACCTTTATTTCTATTCATTACCTAAAGCAGTTGTTGTGATCGAATAGAGAAAATGCATTCGCGACCATTATTGCAGAATAAGGGGCAGTAAACTGACCCAATCAGAACGCTGCATTTTCAATAATGGGCAGCAAGGAGGTAATAGAATACAGATTCTATTAACTCTGCTGCCCATTATTCAAACGCCTCTTTGATTGGTTAGTTTAATACTGCCCATTATTCTACAATGGGTCGCGATTCACGCCCTAATGCGGGATGCAAAACACACATTCCTATTTGGCGCTTCACCAACCACTCAGTCGCACACGCTAAACTTACGCGGAAGAGACATGACGAGCACTGTAAGACGTAAACCTGTGACGTTTTTAAGTAAGAAATTGACAGTTTTTTTGGTTATTATTTCATTTATTTGGGTAATAGAAGAGAACTAAGAGGGTGCGATGTCCCTGGTTATGCGCATTAAAAACATTTGAATAATGTGTCCTCGGCTATCACCTCGCCCATTCATGTTTTTAACTTGCCTCGGACACAATTCTTGCATAAACATGAACATCTTAATCTTTACCCTTATTTCTTAATAATGGAAGTAGACCTAACCAACATGGTGCTAAAACCCCATTTTCAGGGGCAGCAGAGGTAAAATTAAGAAATAAGGGTTTGCAATGTCATTTATGTTAATAGTGTGTCAGGTCAGAAAAACTAATATGGAGAGGCGCAGCCGAGCCCATTAGTTGAAAGTTTTTTCTGGCCGAGGATACATTTGAGCCCATGAATGACACTGCAACCCTTTATTTCTATTCTATTACTTAAAACAGCTTCATTTATAAAAATGCATTGGCGACCCAGTTAATTGTCGAATAATGGTCAGTAAACTGACCATCAATGCTTCATTTTCAATAATGGGCAACAGAGTTAAATAGACTAACATTTAAACTTAATGATAGGCAAAATTATCAGTTTTTACTTTTTTTTGCTGTTCCTACCCAAAACGACAAATAGTATTGGTGGGGTCTTTAGTTAAACTTTTGTGGTGTGCTGGGGTCTTTAGTTTTATACCGAGACCAAGCTTTGGCAACCAAAATATACAAAATTTATACGTCGCCATTGGTTTAACATGTCAAAGCCAAATATGAAAATTTGAATTTTATATGTTATCAAGCAACATTTCCTTATCCCAAAACTATCAGGTTGGAGAATCGACTCATTGTACTGGTTATTTTTTTAATGTAATATAAACCCGATGTCATTACGGGCAATGGAAACCCCGTGCCGACCCCCAATCCGTGCCCACATCGTGTGTAGTTCGAGCAAATATGTATTCGTGCCTATGTTGAATAATGCTTTATCTTTGGATTTATAGCAAGAATCATTTCCACATTTTTTATTCTCTCGCATTCATCGCTGCTTATCCCTTTTTTCCTTTACAGAAGACTCCAGAGAGAAAAAAATAGATTTTTAGTAATATGGGTGATATTTTCCAAACCAGGAAGTCTGAGCATAAGAGGATATCGAGTTGTGAAGAAATAAACATTTTTGTTCGGTAATCGTAAGTAGTATTTGTGTATAAACACTCACTGCCATATCAATCTATTTCGTCCCCAGTTTTTCTCTGAAATTGCAAGTCATCTGCTTTGAGAACCAGCAAAATATAATGCGACATCACTGGATTGTTGATCTATTTTGCCCCAGTTATGTTTATTTCTTCACAATGCGATATCCTCTGATGCTCAGTCTTTCTGGTTGGTCCAATTCACCAGTCCCTCTTTAACCCAAGAGAAGATATCAGTAACTTCCCACAATGCAGTGCTTCCAATGGCGATTTTTGTACAGGTAGTCATGTGAATCATTACTCATTAGAGATGAAACATTCTTAAAATGGAGGTTTGAGATCAGTACTTTTACTTTAGCTATGTTTCATCTCTAATGATTCACATCAGTACAAAAACATCCATTGGGAGCAATGCATTGTGGGAAGCTACTGATATCTTCTGTTCTTTTAACCCTATCATTTTTTTGTTTCTAGCCTAATTCCCAAGAGGAAGGGAAGGGGTAACGGGATAGAAGCTAGAGAAGATTGAACATCTAGGGTGGGATTCAAACCCAGGGCCAACAACAGTAACTATAATAGCAGTATTACCCATAGATGGATAGACATCAGTCACTAAATGATATCAAAATCACACCATTTGAACATTTGACTTGAGCAATTAAAGGCACTATCAGTGATTTGCTGAATCTGAAAATTGAAAAAAATCATCAAAAATCAGATTTGTGCATGTTTGTATCAGGCATGGGTATCCTAGCATACCCCACAAGTGATAGGACCAAAAAAATCTAATAAGGACAAAATCTGATATTTTAGTCATAACTGTCCATACCAACACTTACTATCACACATAATTGAATGGGGTTTTATAACTTTGAATACTGCTGTTTTCTAAGTTTTCTGTAATTTTTTTTTTCAGTTGGAAAAAGTAACTTGTGAGAATTCTACAGACCAGACTTACCCTTCATTTTTCAGCTATTCCTACAAATTTTAAATATTTTCACTCTTTTGTGTGGATCACTGATAATAGTGTCTTTAACTAATATTGACATCCAGCAAATGCAAGAAAGTGCAAATGGTAGACGTGGCACTTAAGATATAAAAATACCAAGAGACTTTGGAGAAGTCTTAACACAAAGTGGATCTCAATTTTATTCAATTTCAGTCACATCAATACAATGTATAATGATTACCATTTTTTTAGGATCAAATCTGATATATTAGAGAATTCAAATGGCTCTGAATTGTGAAGTTTGTGAATAACTTTACAGAAGTTGCTACTACATATAATATCTCAAATTTCAACAACATCCTGGTTTGAAATTTTAACTACCTAGTTCTCCAAGTAGACAAGGATTAATCTGATGTTTCCCCGAAGTTGGCCATCACACAGAAGTGGTGAAAACGTTAGAACGCTTATCAGAGTCATCACGTTCGGTAAATTTCATTTTGAAAAGGTCTATACTGATAAAACACTGTACTGACAAAAAGCTGTATGATACGGGATATATTAATTGAATTGCTCAAAGCTGAGTAATATGGAAATATCTCAAAAAAGTGAACTACGCGCAAGTACCGTGCCCTACATGTACAGTTGCATGTGTTGACCTGTTAGGATGCTTATCAGAGTCATCATGTTTGGTAAACTTCATTTTGAAAAGGTCTATACTAACAAAACGCTGTATGATATGGGATTTTGAATTGCTCAAAGCTTAGTAATATGGAAATATCTCAAATGGCACCAACCAATGAAATTAGTTTTCATGTTTACTGAATGATAAAAGAAATACTGTATGAAAGCAATAACAGCACTATTTAAGAGCGCCTCCAATTTTTGAAAATTGAGATTTTTGAACAGTTGCATTGGTAATTGGCTAGTAAACTATACCTGTGAATAGTAGCGCTCAAACTTCTCTCTGTGTCACGTAAGTAAGAATTCTGTAATTAAATAATATCGGATAGCCGATAATAATGTGCGATACATTCCACTGAAAAATGTCATTCCAATCTGAAAAGCAAGGAACATATCACCAAAGTAGCATGTCAATGCTCATTCCTTTTACTGTTCTGCATTGATAATAACACTGGCTCTGCAGTTCCAGATGAAAAAGGGAACCCGAATGTTTGGTCCTCTGCATAACCGAGCGGAGTCACTAATCATGATGTACATCCGTTGGTCACCGTTATTCAGGGCAAAAATTGAGATGACATTTAATTCATTTCTAGGCGAAATTTGCCCTAATACTAGAAGTGAGAACATTCCGTGACTGTTCCATATACTTTAAAAAAAATTAATCTCATTAAGAATTATGTTACTTCCCCAGGGGTGCGCCACTCTAAGTTCCTTTAATATCCAATGCATGTTTTTCGCTTTGGCCTCATGGCCTACTAATGCATATACAGAAACTTCCACGTTTTCAGCAATTGTCGTTGAATTTAGGATCGGGATCCCCACACCTAATTACAAATCCTTGTTTTATGATGCATACATACTTTCGAGCATTAACCATTCACAGTTTACCAAACAATTACCTGACACGAACAGCTGCAATCAATCTCTCACAAAGTTGAAAATTTGGGGTTCTCTTAAAAAAAAAAAAATGTGCTATTATTTTGTTTTTTGCTTTTTTGAAGCAAAATGTATAAATAATTTTTTATTTTTTTTATATGTAGTTTTAGTTGACAGTTCTTGAATGATGTTGTAATTACCATCCAAATTCCTCTTTTTGAGAGAAAAGTCCACCAATGATGATTCCATCTAGGTTGATTCTACCGTATGTAACTATATCTGAGAGCAGTGTTTTTTCAACTGTATGTTAACAACACATCAGTCATATATTGCATAATAATTGGCGCAAGGTACACTAATTATACAAAAGATATTACTTTGTGTTCTGCGTTCCAGAATGATAAAATGCACTTTCAATGTCCCATATCACACACACTGGCCGAAACGAATCTGTCTAGGCCGTGTGCAGTAATTGCGTGTATAGACCCGTATTCAATAGCCTCCATTGGTTGGTGGACAAGAAAGCCGCATTCCGTACTACAATACATTCATCCGTGTCAGTGATCCCTGTGTAATCGCTAAACATGGATAGATGTGACAGCTTAATGTATTTAGTCCTTGAATGTATGCATCTTGTCCACCAACCTGTCTTGTGGCTGACGTCATCATTTAATACGGTCTATAAAACATGTCCCGGGCTGTGAAATTTTTTCAATAAATATCCCATTCTAATAGGGTCAAAATTTGGCATAAAATTAAAAAGGTCCACTTTATATACAGGAGGCTAAAATGACACCTATATGACGGTATAGGTAGCCTTGTAGATCATTTTGTTTTGCGATCCCCCAACCTAACCGAGTAATAGCAGTTGTAGTTACAACTATCAGGTCCACTAGTCGACTATGAAAAATCTGCTTTTTTTTGTGCACCTTATCTAACAATATCAATTGTTGTTTGACAGTTGCATGTTCACGTTCTGGGTCAACTCCCTTGACATTTGTGATGGTGTCTCGTTCAAGTTCTGTCCATTTACATCTCCATTCTTTTCTGGCTCTTGTTCTTTCATGGTCTCCATCCGTTCCATTGTTCATGTCTGCATCAGGTCGCTCCTACCTGTTGTACGTGATGTCATCGTGAGCAGTCGATGCCCATCGCCATATCGTCATCGACATACAATCCAGCAGGCGTCCCTCTCTTTATCATTACTTCAGGTCCATGTCTGTCAGCTTCTGTTTGAAACAAATAACATTTAACAGAATGTTTGGATTAAAATTCGGACAATGTAATAGGAACTTATAAGACATGTACATTGTGAGTCAATAAAACCCTACATCAGGAAGATTTTTCTTGAAAAGTTTGCTTGAATGTTTGGCTTATGGTTGTTTAGAGGGATAACCGGCTCTCAGAAGTAGAGATTTAACCGATCCAAAGGGTTTTCCTCTGCGATCCGATAGGCCGATATTATATTTTTGTAGTATCGGCCGCTCCACCGATTTGGCCAATATCTTGAAGATCGCACCGAGTTAAATTTTTAAAATTGGGAACTGGCACCCATGATTATAATCAAGCACCTCTGTATAAAGTTCCACATTTGCTTAATGTTCGGATGAGGAAATTTTGGAAGAAAGGTTACCTTTTGTTGACTTACTTCGTCTCATGTTCTACGTTCAAAATGAAAAATACCCATTATACTTCATCCCATTCATCTTCATTTAGTACAAATCGGCTGAGAATCGCAGCCTCTACATTTTTGGCGATGCCGTTTTTTTTTCGCCGATTTTGCCAAATCGGCCCCCGATCCGAGGTCCATACTAATATCGGTTAATCTCTAATCAGAAGTTTTTATTTGGTGTTTTTCTGACTTTGGGTTCAAACTATTTCAATTTTGCAGAGAGACCTACAAATTCTGTTTGGCACACTTTTTAGCCATACAAATGCGGAGAGGACTGGACACCGACCATGCCGACGGGCGACTAAACAATAGTCATTATAGCAAAGATAATCCACAAATGCAATTTGTCATTTTTTTTTTAATTTTTTAGTTTTTTGATTTTTTAAACATATCATTTTGAAATAAAACGGTCTATTGTGGGAAAAACATAATTATAGGTAAAATATCTAAACCAAATTAATCATGTTCAAATCATAACGAGACAGTTATTGAAATCACTCCATAACGATGTCTCAGTTCATAAACTTAATGAGCTGCTCAGATATTTTTGTTTTATTCTAACATCTCTGGGGTAAACATTATTTTGCACAAATACAGTATAAACTCAGCGTCCATAATTTGTTTAGAATGAACTAAAACGATCATCTTGTCTGTAAATGAATTGAAATTAAAACTTCAATTTATAATAACTGAATACAAACTATGGGTTTTCATCACTTTGGCTCCCAAGTTTCCTTGTAGATAAATAATCACCATGAAATCTTCTTAATTTTCCAACACAATACTGTGGTCTATCCACACTAGAATCTTTGACTTTTCTTATTTGGGTGCAAGGAAATTTTTTCACTCGTAGCTGCATTTTCTTTTGTAATCTTCTGACTACTATAATGTTTTATAATCAACCCCCACCGCGACTCACACGCTGAAGCCCTCTGTAATACTCTATGAAACGATGCATCTTTGTTTGGCTCAAATCGGCCAAACAGGTTTTTAAGCCCTCATCAAGGCAAAATGGCATAACTTCTTCCTCTTCCTCCCGAGTCAAATGTCATCCAAATAAATGTTTTCTGCAAAGCCTGTTTATATCCCGTCTTATACCAAATCAAACATTTGAGCAAAAATAATTACTATTTTAATTATTTTTTCTTCTGAATTTAGGGTTTCTATTGACTCCATCACTGCAGATGCAGAATGCATTAAAGTCATTGATAGATTTCACTATATCAGGTGTCCCACACAACAAGTGCAACGAGGGATTTCAACATACCAGGTGTCCCCCTAAAAAACGAAAGTACTGATTTTTTTGCCCGATGTAAAGCTTTTCCATCAAAAATAACCCCCATCTGAAAGGATTAAGCTGAGGGTGGGGTCTTTCCCCTAGTCCCCCCCCCCCCCCTCCCGGCCGAAAGAAAAATAGGGATTATTTGGCAAAATTCATCGATTGGTGCGTGGGGCCAAAAATCACAAGTAAATTTTTGGGAAAATCAGCGATTTGGTGGCCAAAAATTGGTTAAAGATCTCAAATATTTGATACTCCCCCCCCCCCCAGAATTTCACTTTTTGCCCCCCCCCCCAAAAAAATTCCCCCTTTTTCCCCAGAACAATAAATAATAATTAAAAAGAAGGTCTGGCAATGCCACTCGTCCTCATAAAATCACTCCTTTGTCCCTTTAAGAAGACACAAGGACTTTTCCAGAGAGAAGTATACCACATACCCCTCAATATTTTTTCGAACCCATGTTTTTTTTTTTGCATATTTGGCTGAAATGCTTATTATGCGATCTAGATCAACTACAATTCACACTACCTGAAGTTGAATAAGTCATCGATACACTGTCTTTATTTAAAATAAGATGATGATTTTAGTATTTTCTATTTTCATGAAATGGATACTAAATGATTATGTAGGAGTCATCTGGAGATTCACCCACATTGTCTGCCAAAGGGGTTTGGACCAAGAAAAAACTTTCAGTACTTGGGCCATTCATACTACGAAGACTGGGGAGACAACCTTGAGAGATCATTAATGCAAAGACATGGTTGATAGTGTATAGTCGTTCACCGTGAGCGTCCGTCAAATAACTGTGTGGACTTGGAAAAAAAAAACAATTGGAATCAAGGAGCTCTTTACTTGCTTATCAAATCAATGAGGCTTATCGATCACCCTGATAGGCAGGAGTTGGACCGCAACCGCACTCAATAGAGGGTCCTAAAGGGCAGACTGGCTCATATAGGCACAAACGACTGTCGATCGTGCACGAACAGAAAATCAAAGCATAGCCTTTTCTATCTAGGACATTACGATAGCTGGGCAAGTTAAAAATATAAGTTTTTTGGTTTTTCTTTAAACTTGTTTGTCCAATAAACCGATGAAATGTTCTCTAGGTGTTCTAAAATTTAGAAATTTTAAGTAAAAATACATCTCCTGGTCCTTTAATACTGGACATATATACCTGTTAAAAGGCCGACTTCCCATAGATTTCCTCGAGAGGGTCGTCCCTCATTTCCAAAATAATTGTTTTTTTGCATGTACATAATGCTTGTCCATATCCTATATTCACTTGTGAATTTCTAAGCTTAAATCGAATCCTTCATATAGAAAATTCAAACTTTGTTTATATCAATTGCTCTCCGGATCCGGAATTTTTGTTATACACATATCCTATGGGGACCGTAAATACTACACTAAATGATTTACTGCATCAAAAAAACGAAAAATCCATTGCAATCTCAAATTCGGAACAATTGTGCTTTGATGTTACTATCGTTTAGTTCTAACTGCGGTGATTTCTAAAAAAAATCTTCTACCCTGTGTGTCTGCCATTTGGAATTTTTAAATAATATAACTAACATAAATACTCTGCAGAAAGCTTATTTATGTCATTTATCTTTATTTTCTGCAAAGAATCTTCCAATCGGTTAAGTATGGTCCTAGCTACAGTCTTTCGAATCAGAACTTCTGCAGTGATAAATATACCGGATTTTTCTTCTGGACAATGATTTCATTCGCTGACGCCGTTCATTTCAATGTGAATTCGTGGACAGAGCAGATAACCGTACTATTTGTATATCACTGTAAACGTCTGTAGCTCTCTAGTATATACCTACGCGATGTGAAATATCTTTGCAGTAAATTAAAGTGATAATGAACCCATATATATAACTTAACAAATTCAAATGGTCGGACACAATCAGGGCAAGTAGTATTGACTCACCGTAGTCTGACTATTTTTTTCAGTATTACCAATCCAAATATCTAATATTCGAAACTCTAAGTTTCAACTTGATTTAATATCAAGTGACATACATGTTTGGAAAATGACAGACATTCATCTACAGGCCATGCTTGCACCGACCACAAAATTCCTATTGAGTGTAGGGTGGCAACATTTTTTTGTTTTTAATTTTCAGTTAAAACAATAATGGCAACATTTTTTGAAGCCCCCACAACTTTTCTCAAAAGTTGTGATATTTTGGTCACAGTTACGTTGTCTAATTGTCTAGAACTATACCTGCGAACGAGAATGCTACAGATTTGACTTAACGCCTCAGAGCGGGAAATGCTACTTTTATTGTCCGCCATACCATCGTATGCAATATTTGCACCATTCGGCAGATAACCTCTAACTTGAACTTGCCTGAACCAATAAAACTACTAATGGATTATGAGCATAGACACCTACATGGCGCTATTTCCACATTGGAAGGAGGGAGGTGGGGCAACCGTTTTTCCAGCAGCCGTTAAATTATTATCGGGTTCCGCTAATATTTTTCTAAAATTACCAAATCTCCTTGTTTGTGACACAGACATTTTCGAGCTTAACCATTCCCAGTTATAGTTTACTACCATTTACCATGCAACTGTGTAAAATCTCATTTTTTGGGTGAAAAAATTGGGGGGGCACATCTTCAAAAAATTCGTGCTATATTGCTTTAAAAGGCCGACTCAGAGATTTCCTGAGGATGGTGCCCTCAATTTTCAAACAAATTGTTTGTTTTTTACTTATGCTTGTCCATATCAGTGTGTGAAATAACTAAACATGATGTCCTTCAATATAGAAAATCACATAAAATTCCAGACCCTTAAATTTTGTTATACACAGTATCCTAAATGCCTGGGGGTTATACTATACATAAATTATGGTTCTGCTATCAAATAAACGAAAAATGTGATTCATCTCAAACTTCGAAAAATTTTATTGAGGCATTGTTATGTAGGTTATCACAATTTCTAGTTAATTATTTTAATGCACAAAAAACTTATATTTGAAATCTCGTGAGTCGGCCCCCTCATTTTTTAGTTTCTCGTGCACTCATAACTTGCAAAACTTTTTGGCGCACTGTTTGCAAGAATGCAGGCTCGTGCCATTATTCTATCAAGGGCGGATCCGATTTGAAAAACGTCTAAGTTACCGGGGGCTGAAAGGCTGTACTGGTCCAAAATAGCTCAAAATGGGCTGTGATTTGCAAGAATTTGCAGAATTCCGGAGGCATCGCGCCCCTTCTAGTTTCTGCTGTAGCAGAACTTTTGTCTTTCATTCATCTTTTAGAACATTTGGCCATTATCAGAATATCATCTCTCACGAACAGGTATGCTGCTGTACATGGACTTGGTATCAACAATAACAATGCCAACTTTTACAGTAAATCTGACATTGTCAATGTTTCAACTTACCTCAACAGGATCTTACAATCCTACAGAACAAGATCCAAGAAACATTGTTTTTGTTACCAACCAACGAACGTGGTGTCGACCTTTGACCCGCCAAATTCCGAAACTGGCAACCACCACCGCATGACAGTTTTTTAGGTAGTAAATAATTCTGGCGTTGAAAATTCCTCAATTAGTAACTTTTTTTTTCGCCGTCTGGATGAAACAATGTGTGGTATTCTTGTTCTGTAGTATTGTAAGAAGCTACAGAGTCCTGTTTGAGGTAAGTTTGAAAAATCTTGACGATGTCAAGATGACTTTAAATTTTGACTTTGGCTTATTTTTGATACCAAGTCCCTGTACCGCGGCATAACCTTTACGTTCGCTGAATACTATAATGTCTAATGTTAAAAGATGAATGAAAGACAAAAAGTTCTGCTTCAGCAGAACTACGGCCCCCTGCCTGGATCCGCGCCTGCTTTATTGCATTTATTGGCTTTTGTCAATGCACAGCAAACTCAAAAAACTTTTTTTTCAATTCAATTTACGGATGAATTTAGTATTCTGCCACCACTTAAAATTCGGACACCTTAAACATGCGGTTCATATTCCGTTAACGTTGCCGAATCGTAGCCTGTGGCAAATTAAATTCTTTCCCAATTTACTACTAATTTCCATAATACCTAAGGCATGTTTCACAAGGGGTCAGTACTTTGGCTGTACCTAGAAACCACTTTTTCATACTGTACCCACTTTGGCAAAAGTTCCATATGTCCCCCTTAGGGCCCTCTCTATGAATCCTGCAACCTTATCCTGTGCTTTATTCTGTCAAGGCTGCACTTACAAAAAACTTGTGTGGGAAATTTTGCCAAACAATATGCTAATTCACCCAGTATCGATTGATAGATGACTGCTCATTATAACAGGGGTGTATTTTTCCAGAAAATCAAAAATTGTAACCCCTTTTTTTTGTCCTTTTTTGTTTGGGGCCCACATTTTATCCCAATTCTTCCCCAAAAATTTAACAGTGGGGCTACTATCAACTAAGTATCAAAGTCTTCCCCAAATGCCCAAAAAGACAAAAACCTATTCCCCCGCCTTGGGATGAATTATGGGAACTAGGCCCCGGTCCTGATCATGTTATGTGACATCAGAATATTTGAGAAAAGGTAGGCAGGATTCATAATTTACAATTTAGAATTACATGAACCGGTGCATGTAACTGCCAAAAATTTACATGACACCAATGTAAAAGTTACATGCACAGCTTAATTGTAAACAAGGATTTGATGTTACCGGTACTGCTAACCTTTCATATCAGACCTGGTTTTAGAACAGTTGGACTCAAATTGTTATCATTTCAGCATTCAATGACTTTCAATGAAAATAAGCTAAAAGGATATTTTATGGATTCACAAAATTTGAATTTACATGCCACATGTGATGCAGGAGACAAAAGTTACATGCACAGAGAGAAACTTACAGAACTGTGGCATGTGTGCACTGGGTTAATTCGACGCCTGCGGTCATGTTTGTTTGATTTCATTTGAATTCGTTTTTAAATTACCTTGTGAGGCTGACCAAGAATTCCCCCCACATGGCCAGTGTAAAGATATGTGTAGCAAATAAAACCCAATCTAATGGATGCGCTAATTTCCCGTCAAAACGGTGAGTGAAGACTTGTGAAAGAATAGTATTGTGCACAACCTATGATTCGCAGCCCTCACGAAATAAACTGCAGGTTGAAGGATTTTGTGGTGGCAGAGAAGAACTGAATTCATCGAGTTTCTGAGACTGAGGGATTTATGCATCGTTCCATATCCAGTTTTCTGCTTTGGCGTTTGATCGTGGTTTGGCGAATATATTTCGAACTTTCTTCTACACTTATATTACACTCTAAAATATTTTTTCTAAATATTTTATGGCAAAATTAAAGGTATACATCAATGTCATGAATATTAGCACGATTCGTCATATTATATGCCTGGGCCTTCGCTTAGTATCATTGTGTCTTTCAAATGGCCGCTTGCTTGTTGCATTATTGAACCCGGGCGGCAGATAGCTAAAAAATGAAAATGATACAAATCCAAGTGCAAATGATAAAGGACCAAACAAAAGTCGCCACCACTGTGAAGAAGCAAGATGAATCTGCTACATGAAACTATGATGGGAATCATGTCAAGGGAGGCAGGGAATTAGGCAGCAGAATCTGACGCATGATCACTTGTCTTGTGTCACATCAATCTGAGTCAGGGGCCGGCAGGAAAATTACCTCAATTGCTCAAAAGAAGTATCAATCTACGCTACTTCATTATAAACCTGTTGGTCAATTTCTTTCTCCTCTGCACTAACAACGGCTAAAGCACAATACAACTCGAACAATACACTTTTGTGTAAAAAAAAACACAGAGAATCACTCTCTATCATGAAAGTCTGTCATTCTGTGTACAAAGTGTCAGGTCTGTGCACTTCAAGTGATGAGCGTATCAATACTTTGAACATAAATTAGTGCGGTATGTAAAAATACTAAAATTGATCACGGTGGTGCGTCGAAATTTTCAGACCCCTACTTCTCAAGGGGAAGGTTAGAACAGGGATAAATTTAAAATCAAGTCAATATAACCGTTTTACGCTAATTTTGATTTGCTTATATTTCAATATAAACAGGTTGAATTTCGTATTTGCTCCAATACGAAATTAGAAATTTCACTTCGTACCAAAGAAATAATTCTCAGCTCAATCCTTCAGTTGGGGATATTTTTGATCTAAAAGCCCAGGGAAGCCTTATATAGTGAAAGAAATCAGGGTATTTTTAAGGACACCCGATAGCCTTGGTGAGAGCCTTGGTAATAGCACCATTTGCAACATCCAGGGCAATTCTTGTTTTTTGTTCCAATACCACCCCGCCGCCACCACATTTTGCCATTTATGGAACCAAATACCACAGTATAAAATAGAGTGAGAACATACGAAGAACTCGTCACCAGTTTTAACAAAATCTTGAGCATCGGGTAAATTTTACCCCAGGATAATGCCTATTTAAGGTTGAAACATAGACAAATGAAAACATTTTTTTTATAAATCCAGACCTATTAAAAAATAGACCAACACGTTAGTGTATAACATATACATATTATTTATTTGTCGTATCCATACTCATATAAATTCCATTTAATCCAATCTCTGTACTCTGTTTCATGATCATGTACGTGTATCAGTGTCCCAGAATTGTTTTCCTCCTCAGGAGCCAATTTTTTAAAGTCAAACTTTCCTCACGAAGAATCCGAGAAATTTAGAGTAGGCCTACCTCTCCCCTGTAAACTGTCAGTTAAAGGGCATTTCGTGATCCACAGCCTTGTCCCCCCCACTTACCTAAAATATGTTGAGATTTTTATATCATCTGAACTGTAGCCTTGTAATCCTCGTGTGCCCAATCTTACATGCAAATTCGGTCGCATCTGTGAGAAATTCGCAATTTTGTATTTTCTGTCCGCAAACGGACAGAAATGACAGCACAGTAGCCTATGGGACCGTGCGAAACAATCAATTGCTCATAACACAAAAACCGCAAGATCGGGATCAGCTCAAAGTTTGAGAATAAGCTTTTCTCAAGGATATCTAGTGATCAAAGAATAAAACAGAAGGTGCTGAAATCACGAAATGCACCTTTAAAGTTACTTGTTAGTCAAATTCAATATTTAGCATTTTAGCTTCTTATTGTAGACATTTTGTCATTTTTCCTCATATCAACTTAACACTATTCAAGGGAATTGTTTTCAACATTTTACTTAATCATGTCAATGAAGAAAACTTCAATGTCCTCAGTTTTCTTGAACTCCTAGAGTCCTAGAAATTGTTCCCTTTTCCTCATGCAGCATTAGCATGAGACAACTTTAATAGCAGTCATGAGGAATTTTTTAAATTTTGATATTTGTTCATTTCTTATATTGTTGGATTTGTATCATTCTTTTTCTTTTTTCTTCCTCTTTTTCTTTCATTTTCTTTTTCTCTACTTTTTCATGTTTATGCCATAGGAGCGGTGCTCCTTGCCCGGGCTCCTTGCTCCCGCACTTTCTAGGACCCTGAGATAATTACCTACCTCCATGACGTGTATACGTGAATAAAATTGAAGATCTTGAACTACAAAATAACCACAAATATATAGAAATATAACCCCTTAAAAACAAAGAAACATACCTGAAAAAGATTGACGTTGAACCTTATCGACAAAGAGATTTTGTTTTCTTTATTATATCAATTATGTCGGATATGTGCATATTATATTACACAGCCCTTTTTTTGGGGGGGATAATCTTACATAAAAGGACATATCGATTTGAAAATTACAAATATTTTAAATTTTACAGTATTATCGGGCATCCATTCTGCCAACAAAATACGGTACAGAATATACTGCAAAAATATTTTAAACACTAAATTAGACTCACTGACGCGTAAAAGTGAACCCGTTCACCAATGTAGACTTTCTTTTTTACATCTTTGAAACGCCCAGCACTATAATACCCTAATTGATAGACTTTCGTGTGACACCTGTCGCGCACGTACGTAAGTGGCATGTATACACCTGTTCAAGAGGCCAGTTCGTTTGCGGACGTGGTTGAAATTCAGAACATCTCATTTGAATAAAAATTCGCGATTGGCTAAAACGACTTGAACAGCCCCTATTTGATTGGTCATGTTTTAGGATCCTTCGCGCCTAGAATAGACCTTATCTTGATTGGTCGCTTTTTTAGGATCCTTCCCGCCTAATGCAACTTTGCTATAAATACCCCTCGAATCAGCTGATTTCGCTATACTGTATCTAGTTCTCTCAAAGATAGTACTTCGTATACACTAAAATCTACAAACTCATCATGTCTGGACGTGGAAAAGGAGGCAAAGCTCGCGCCAAGGGAAAGAGCCGTTCTACCCGCGCAGGTCTGCAATTTCCAGTTGGCCGTGTTTCATCGTTTTCTTCGCAAAGGAAACTATGCTGAACGTGCGAGGTGCTGGGCCTCAGTCTACTGGCATGCAGTGATGGAGTATTTGCCCGCAAGCGAAATTCTAGAGTGCGCTGGGCAACGCGATCGTGACAACAAGAAGTCAAGAAATCAACCACGTCATATTCCGTGGGCTATCCGCAACGACGGGAGATGAACAAATGCGAGCGGCCGTCACCACTTGCCCAGGGAGGTTGGTCTACCAAAAATTAAGGCTGTGTCTTCTGCACAAGAAATCTCAATCGGGCAAGAAGAGCTCCCAGTCTCTGGCATATTAGGCAGCCAGAAGTGCCACAAAACCCAACGGCTCTTTTTCGGGCCACCCAAATCTTCCAAACAATAAAAAAAGAGAGATGACTTGTGTTGCCAATGAATAGTGTCACCAATCCAGAAATAAAAGACCCCCTGAAATGTTAAATTTTATTTTATCTAGCCGTTGTTAGTACTAGGTCCCCCATATCTATGAGGTAATCTAGATGAAAAGTTATCAAGAGAAAAATATCCATTTGCTTTGATAAATAATTATTTCAAAATGAAAGTTATGTTTTTCTCGTGATAAACCTGTAATGTAAACTGTCCCCTTCACTTCCCCAACACCCCTACCCTTCCCAACACATTTCTCTAACACCCCACCAATCTGCAACACCCCACGCCCTCACCTAGCTCGCAAACCCTCGCCGACACGCTCCTCCCCAAAAACCCCCAACCCCCTCCCCCAAACAACACCCCAACCCTTTCCCAAACCCCCTGCCGCCCAACACCCCTTGCCAACCACCTTCCACAGCACCTTTCCCAACACCCCACCCCTTGCGGACCCCGCACCTTTCCCCAACACCCCACCTCATTGTTCCCAAACACCCCACCCCTTTTTCCCAACACCCAGGCACCTCCCCAACCACTCCTTGCCTCAACACCCTGCCCCTTCCCAACACACCCCGCAACACTCAATCCCTCTCCATTTACATTTGCAAACACCCCTTGCCAACATCACAACCCTCTCCCAAACACCACGCACACAAACACCCCTCCACAACACTACCCCGATCCCCAAAACCCCGCAGCAATGCACCCTCCCCCAACACCCCCATCCTCCACAACACCCCACCCCTGCCCCAACACTCTTCCCAAACAACCGCAACACTCAATCCCTCTCCCACACCCCTGCAACACCCCACCACCCCTTGCCTAACATCCAATACCTCCCCAAACAACCCAACACCGTCCCCAACACCCCGCAGCACTGCACCCAACACCCCCATCCCCCACAACACCCAACAAAAACCCCCCTCCCCAACAATCTGCAACACCCCTTCCCCAGAGGGTATTTGTTGAGTGAATCAATTCCATGATACATTGCAATGAGCTATACTGTACTGTTACTAAACACATATGTCAGTACTTAGGGCTTAAAAAAATTGTTCAAACAACAAGACATTTCAGATTATGCAAAAAAATGCCTACAGTATACACTTTGTAGGCTAAAATGGGCGTAAAAGTCCGGGTTTTTTAGGATTTTGGTGGGATCACAGGACCTATTGAGGGGAAATTTAACCAAACGGTGCATTGTGGAATTGACCCAATACACCCTCTGACCCCTCCCAACTCCCCCACTGCTCCAGTGTTAACACAGAAATTTTAAATAAGCCAATGTACTATTCAGTGAATACAAGCAATTACGCCTATTTAATTAGATCCATTGCACATAACAACAATGCCAACATCCCCTTTGGACCTAATTATTGATTCACACAAAAGATGAATGGCGCCTACTTTTTCATGTGTGCATGGAATTTTGCTGACCCCAAGTCCATTTCAGTGATGACAGCAATATGAATTAATTAGCTCATTTGCATACCTAAGCTGCCTATATTTCACATACTTTCAAATGGCAATTAAAGCTGCGCACCATAATAGGCTTCATGCAGTGAAGGATTTTGTGTATCCCAATGTACCATTCAAAATCTAGAATTTTCAATTTTTTGAATATTAATTAGCTCATTTGCCAATTACCTAATTACGCCCAAAATCTAATCAGATCGAGAACTCTTCAACCCGTTCCTTCCACCAAGACATATTATCACCTTACAGCAACTCTAGATAAAAAACTTGTACACAAGCTTTTTTCTTAAATTATGCAAATTAGACAATAGCATATGTTCGCCCAAAATGCCACTTTGATCCACTTGATTCACACAAAAGATGTATGCCATAGTTATTGTAGCGAGGAATTTTACATGATCGAGGTAGTTTCAGGATACAGCGATATGCATATTTACTTAGCTTATTTGCATACCAAAGCCGATATATCACATACTTTCCAATTGCAAAAAAGATGCGCACCATGATAGGCTTTCATTGCAGAGAAGAATTTTGCATATTCGCTGTACCGTTTCTAATTATAGCCTTTAACACTGATTTGGCAATTATTTAGGTCATTTGCATACTTAAGGCCCGAAATACCCAAAAATCCATCAGTCGAAAATCATCCACCCCTCCTCCACCAAGTTACATCATTATACGCTACGGAAACTCCAGAAAACACTTGGATACAAGCCTTGCAGGAACATTTTCGTAATTATGAAATTAGATACTTAATTAGCATATTGTAAACCCAAAATTAATAGGTCGAGAGAGAACTCCTCAAAACTCGCTTCTTTCACCACCAAGTTAATCATCGTAGCCCTTACAGAACTCCAGATAAAATCGCAAAAAAGCAGTGAACAATGGACAGTGGACACAGACAGACAGAAAAGTGATTACTACGTCTCTGCCGAACAAAGTTAAGGACCGAGACACAACGCATGGGCATGTGAATAAGTCTGATAAAACTTTTGCTTGAAAAAAAATGGCGAAAAACCCATGAATTTTGCCGGATTTTTAAGATTTTTGCATGGACCTCATATTTGACGTCCACTGGGACGTCAACAAGGCGATCGACCATGGCCCTTTAATGTATTACACATAAAGCCATATTAAGTTAACAGTTCAGGGGGGAGGTGGCAGTTTGTGGCAATTTCTGAACCAAGGATGCTGACATTACTGCCAGAATTTACCAAACTTGAAAAAGCATGTTGTCATACTTCAAGACCATTGCTATGGATATGTGCTAATTCCTGGCTTAACAATCTAAAGTACAATGGCCTGAATTCCGGTCTGAGTTGAATGCTTTTGATTTGGGTCGCAAAACATGCCAGATACACAGCGTTTCAAGTTTGACTTACGTTTGAGGACAGAATGGGGAAATCGCAAGTGGAAAGATATCCTACTAAATTACCATGTTGTATGGGTGTGAAATTTTGTGTTCGAAAACGGAATCTGAAATAAAAAATGCGATAAAGTTATTCACTTGAAAATTTTTCCCATAGCACTGTGTACAGGCATTTGCTGACGAAAGTCTCAAATTGAGCCAAAAATCGGGTCGGCAAAAAAAGACGGCCTTCAAAACTGTGAGGTTTCAGGCTAAACAAATATAAACTTGCTCTAGAGGGAGGTCTTGGCTTAATAGCAAGTTTATCTTTGTTTAGCCTAAACCTCATAGTTTTGAAGGACTTATTTTTTTTTGCGAAGGCTTTATTTTTTTCACGCTCTCAAATGTTAGGGGTAGGGTAACATATTACTACTTTATTTGTTTTCAGTACATTTCAACTTAGTCAAGTTGTATATCACTATTTAGCTATCGAAATACTGAACAAAAAAGGACACAAGAAGCTCTCACATTGCTCATACCATTGAGGAGGTATGGATTTTTCAATCACAAAATTGGGCGAAATTTATTGAATTGTTCCAAAATCAATTTTCACCCTGACCGCCGACTTTCGAACCCTGTTACCAAAAATAAAGAATTAGATTGATCCATTTAATGATTTGAATATTACAAATTTACCCCTGTACATGATTAGCATAAAGAAGTAGTCATCTAGGTAGTTTTCATGTTCATACACTCACAGGAAATCAGCAAGTCAAAATTTTTGTCACCCGAAAATGGCCATTTTTGGCTAAATTGCCAAAAAAACTGAAATTTTCTCAAATCAGTGAAAAATCAAGGGGTTTTAAGTGCCAAAATCTGAAAATTTGACATGTACCATTAGAAACATTAAAGTAATCAAGAATTTTTATGTTTTCACCCCTAAATAATTTTTTTCCACCCGTGTCCGCTAAACGTAAGTCAAAGCTTGAACGCTGTAATACACTGTAAAATTCTGTCAGGGATGTGGAAACCTTGCTTTTCTGTTCCGAAATTGCCGACAAACTGCCACCTCCCCCCCTGGAACTTTCCTGTTTTTACAGAATGTAAACAACCAAACTGTTTTCAAAATACTCGGGGAAGTGATTTCAGTAAGGAAGTGATTTATGTCAGTTTTGTTCATGCCATTATGTCCCATTAAGTTCCCCTATGCATAACATAGCTATCCATTGTGAAACAATCAAGGGAAAAGCACTGTAATTTGACCGTATTCCATTGAATTTTTACATGCGACAAGGTAATGGGTTTGTTGATGTAGTCTGGCAATCCAATGTAGGGGAAAATGGGAATAAAAATTTATCCTGCCATTAAAAACAGTTGATGATGAAATTTCTTTAATTACAAGTAAAATCACAAAGATTTAAGGTTATTCGCCATATACAAAGCACTTTTTATTAAATATATCTTTATACAAGTTAATTAATATGCTTAAATGATCTAAAAAGATGGTGGCACTATGACTAACTAAAACTGCAGTAAAATAGGAAGTCATACTGAAGACCCCTGTGTGCTGCGAGAAAGAACTGTGAGAGTTGTTCAAGCTGGCATGTATTGATTCAGGGGAAAACAGGTTGGGTGTTCCCGTGTGTTATCTCCCAATAAAGCACAAGAGAAGTGATTGTCCCAATTTTTATACATGAATGAATTTGGAAACCTTAACGGAATAAACATGTGCTTTATTCCATGCAGGGTTTCCGAATTCATAAGTGTGTCAGAAAAAAGTGTCAGATGGGTCAGGTTACAGAACTCCCAATTTTCTCCCAAGCTACAACCACCTAAAATTGCACAAGTCAGGCACATCTGACCTCCCCTCTCCCAATAATCTATTTTTTCCCAAAATGTATCCAAAAAAGGACTAAAAATCTTTTCAAGTACAACACTTTTTAAAGGTGCATTTCGTGATTTCAGCAAATTCTGTTTTATTCATTGATCACTAGATATCCTTGAGAAAAGCTTATTCTCAAAATTTGAGCTGATCCCAATCTTGCGGTTTTGTGTTATGAGCAATGCTTGTTTCCACGTCCATAGGCTACTGTGCTGTATTTCCTGTCTGATTAACAATTGTATTTGACACGTAAGATTGGGTATGTGTGGAAACTAACGCTAACGATTCAGATGATAGAAAAATCTCTCCACCTTTTTAAGGAAGTGGGGGGGGGGGGGAGGCAGGTGTGGATACGAAGCCCCTTAAGCCATCATGCCACCAGAGGGCAACATAACATTTCCCCCCTTGTATCGACAAAACAAGCTATCTACAGGCTTTTTAGCGGGAGGTTCCATAACCTGACCCATCTGACACACTTATGAATTCGGAAACCCTTAACAGAATAAAGCATGTTTATTCTGTTATGGTTTCCAAATTCATAAGTGTGTCACAAAAATACATCAGTCCTTGGACCGCATGTGTTGCCTGCCATCATGGTTTGTAATGATAGGCCTCATATAACCTTTGACCTAGATGTGACCTTTGACCTCATAAACAAATGAGAGTTTGCATGTAAGCTCATAAATCAAGTTTGGTTCCAATAGAGCTTCCAACTTTTCAATTGAGGTCAGTTTTACATTTCTTACAATGACCTCACATGACCTTAGACCTTGGCCTGTGACCTTTGACCTAATCCACAAATGAGGGATCCTATGTTGCTACAGCGGTCCGGTAAGTATTTCTCACGGTGTAGTCTGTGTCACAGACTACGAAAGATATTATCTAAACTGGTACTGCGCGAGAGATTAAAGTTATCAGTCTGCCATATAGCGAATGTGTGTAAATGAAACTAAATCTTAAATATCTCCAGAAAACGAAGGGGGTCTATGGAGGTTTTTGCAGATGGTCTGTTAATATGTTTTGTTTTGAATATGAATCATAATTGGGTCTGAAACCTATAGAACCTAGCGGGGAAATTGAAAATTTGTGTCGGGTACTTCGGTGACGAGGACCCGGAAAAGGAAACACGCAATCACTATGGTCGCATCCATTTTTCCCACAATGCCTTTCGATATCTTTCCAGTCTTGGAATTTTCAAACATGGTTTCAAATATTACGACCAACTTTTTTTTTCATTTTAGAAAATAGGATTACGTATTACCGGACCAAGACTCAAAGTTTGGTTAAATCCATCGATTATGCGGATGCATATAGGCAAATGTTAAACCCTTTTCCACATCAACAACAGACCATCAAAACAACAACAGTGGACCAAGTGATCCCTATGGGTCTTCTGCCCTAAAGCAGGCGACACAAAAATGCAGATGGGTCAGGTGGTTTTACAGAAAACACCCCTTTTAACACAGTATACAAATGGCTTTTTGCTACAAGAACCTTAAGTATTCAATGACACTATTATATAAAATGAAATAGGCTGATTGTACCCATCGGTTTATGAGCATTTTGTTCCTGGCGTTGCACCAGATGTAAAATTTTTAAGGCATGGAAATAAAGACGTACTAGAGTGACCATATGTACATGAGCCTGTTGCTTTGAATATAATTAAATCATTGAGCTATCTTTCAAGTACAAACCACAAAACATTATAAGAAACAACTGAGCAATTGAAAGACACTCCACATACATTTAGCCTACATTTGGGGCTACAGTTGTCAAAGTATATGGGTAAAATTGAACAGAATATGTCATGTTAACACTGTCCACAGTATTAGAATAATTGTTGATTATGATGAACATAATGTTTAAAATGTTATCAGACAGCTTTATAAACATTGATTTTCCGGGATTTTCCACAGGACTCAACTTTTTCTAACGGCCTGCTGGAAAACTTGGGGATAGTTTTATTGGTCCAAAGTAGATAAAATATTGGTTTATTGTCACAGTCTGAAGATGAAAAATACCAAAAAACATTTTAATACGTTGCATGTGCAATATTATTTAATTTATCATTATCATTTGCCTTTTTAAGCCCATGATATACTTCAGTCACAGTGAGCAAATGGGCGTGCGCAATACTGGAATTTGACCCCCCAGATCAAGTGGTAATGCCATGTCCGAGCAGTATATCATGGTCACACAATCTTTTATCAACAAAGAGCAAACCTGGGCACTAACCTTAAAGGTGTAATGAGAATTTCACATCATAAAGGTGTCCCTAAAAATATTAAAACCAATGTAAACTTTTTTCAAAATGTCCTCATTGTAAGGATTAAGCTGGAAAAAATATTTATTTGGTACAAAAATTTGTTGAAAAATTCTATGTTGTATAGAAGCAAATACCTATTAGCCTATGTTTTATATTGAATTAGCAAAATGAAAAATCGCCTTGTGTTTCACGTCAAGGCATTTCGGTAACCAAAGGGACAGGGGTAAGAAAATCTATTGGGGTCACTAATATATATGAGATCACTACATTGGCACAATATATGGTAAACCCAGTACTACCTGTCCAGGGCCAAGTTGTCGGGGGGTAGCTGGTTACCCGGTAGGAGGAAAAAAAAAAAAGATATATCTACAAGGCGTCAGCTCTGGAAAAGCTAATGGCAGCCATCCAGCACGTGCTGGCTTGCATGGTGGGCGGTGGTGGCCCAAAGGTTAGGCCCACCACCCAAAACTGTGGATTGACATCAGAAAGGGCAATTCTGTCAATATCTCTGTGGTGACTCCAATAATCCCACACAACAGTATTGCTGAGTGTGAGGCGATTTTCAGCCACCTTACCACCATCCACAATAGTTCCAAAGACCAAAAAAATTGGTCCAAATAGTCAGTTCTAAAGACTCCCTTCTCAACTTGAACTTTTGCCAAACATTTTGTTTTTCAAGACCTAAAAACCAAGTTTGAAATTCAACTAAACACTCCCTCCAGAAAACAAACCCCCATCACAGTGTCAATGTAATGATAGTCTGCAAGACAAGGCAGCTTCATGACACCTCCAATTTGTATGTACACCTCATATGAACCTTGAGCCAGTGCTTCTTCTGAGTTTTGCCTGCAAAACGTGCCGAAAATAACGTTCTCTAAATGCAAATTCTCCCGGATCATATACGGAGCGGCCCGCCAGCTTTGAAAAGTGCTCTAGTTTTTGAGTACCCTACCCTCGGTACATCAAAACACAAACACCTTTATGTGAAGGAATAAATTATATGAGATTTAAGAAAATGCTGGTTGTGGTTGAAATATTTGGTGGCAGGGACGATTTCTATGCCGAGAACAATGCATTGGGATTGAATTAAGCGAAATTATTATTTAAAAAACTTTTATTTTTTTAAAGTAACAATATTACAATCTATTTTTATGGTATCATTTTTGTCATTGATATAGGTTGTATAACATTGAATAAGGGTTACTGGTAATACTCGTTGTGTGGTGACATGTGATAAAAGGATGTTTTTCAGGAATAAAAGTGATTTTGGGCTAATTCTAGACCCTTTTATTAGATGTATTAACCAGAACTTCATAATAGAAATGTAGAGATTGATACCTATTCATTCATGATAAAATTTTGTTTGCTAAGTTAATTAAATCTTGATTTTCTTAAGTTTTTAGCTCAAAAACGTGATTTTTGGACCCAAACAAACACCCCGGCCACCAAAGTTTTTGACACACCCATCATTTTTTTAAATTCTTTATTATATCTTTCGAATAGAAGTGGTTGCGTTAATTTTGTTGTACCGAGGGGAGGGGATTGTCGACAATTTTGCAGTCTAAACAACTCCACTAAGACCCAAAGAAATGTCTTGAAAAACTAAATACCCCAAGGTTCCGACCCACCCCGTTGCCGCTTACGGAGTGACTCCCATGAAACAACTAGTATGATTAGTTCAAAATAAATAAAAAATTACATGCATGAACTATGGATACCATTCCCGTTAGACAGTCGTCATTGGCCCAGATATGCATTTTAAAGTGATTCCACTTCCAAATATCCACATTTTAGCAACATTTGTCATTGAGACATGGGTTTTCGGAAAGCAAACACATTGTTGGTATGGGTTCCGCAAATGTGCGTTTGGAAAGCGAAGATTGCAAGGACCCCCCCCCTGAAAATTCACTAAAGCTATGGTTTGGGGTTTTACGTATAAAAAAAAAAACAAAGGGGTAATAATTGCAATAATTACTTGCTTAGGGTAGGGAGAAGAAAGACAGATACTTGTTTAGGGTATGCAAAATTGCGCTACTTGGATACTTGTTTGGGGCGCAAATTAGATCAAGTACTTGTTTAGGGGAGCTTAATGCGGGGCTGATAAGTGTTTAGGGGTAAAAAATTCAAGTGCGGAAAATACGGGTATTTATTTAGGGTGGTTTTTATGATGCTTGACATGGATGATACCCCCTGTCTATGAAGAAGCTGCCCCCCGGGGGACGATCAAAGAGGACATGGAGGAAGCAAGGGAGGAGGAGCGTAGGAGGTTGGGTTGAGGATGGGGATGCATTGAACGGGTGAAGTGGAAGGAGGGAGTAAAGGGCGATTGCTACGAATGTGAGGTGAATCGGCCACCCCCGGTTGCGGGACAAAAACCGGATTTAAAACTTGGGTTTTCTACTACTGCTACTACTAACAATATGAAGTGAGCATAACAAAAGTCTCTTCCTGGACCTTTGACCCCAATCTGTGTACAGCCATGTAACCTTGAGCCAGGGTTCTGCTAAGTGTAGCTTTCAATGTTTTTTTTTTTTTTTTTTTCGGCCACAAACCCTAGTTCTACTAAGCATAACTCCACATGACTTTAACATGTTGTCATTAACGAATATGGAGTTAAGCAACACAACGTGAAATTTATACTTTTCCCTGTTAACAGGAAATTACAAGAGCCAACTTTGCACACTGCATACAAAACCAAATTCAAAAGCAGGAACAAAAGAGTGATTTATATGTTCCCCAGATACTATATTACCTTTTCATTTACAAATTCATATTAAATCATCCAATACACATCATAAATCAATATTTTCCGGTGATGAATGATGTGATGAAACAACCCTTTTCAGGCAGGACTTGTTTGTCAAGCGTCGTGTACGAATGTGGACCTCTGTCCGGGGGTAGTTGATTTACATGACCTTTTTAGACCCCGATTATATTCAAGTGCAAGAGCGCGATTTCTTGCTTGAATCTCGGGTCAAAATGTTGGGGTACTGTGACGCCAATTGCTCACTCAGACTGAAGTAATATGGGCTTTAGAGTCGAAACATCGATCCTAACTAAATCAGTAGGATACTCAATCAAGAGAGTGGAGGCATACAGAGTGTTGCATAACTCCCACATTCCAAGTAATGAAACATATTACAGATATAATGTGGAGTATGCTTAGCAACTAGCCAGGCCCGTACTCGAGGGGGGTTTTGGTCACACTACCCAATTCCAACAAAAGGAACAGTCCACTTTGCATGATTTTTTTTGATTAAAAAGAGTCCAAAATTTAGAGAAATATTGTAAGAAAGTCCACTTTTTGGTCGTGAAATGTTCAAAAAGTCCAAAAAGGACCATTTAGGGGGTAGATCCACTTTTACCAAAAAAGTCCACTTTTTCGAACAAAAGATCCACTTTTTTGAGTCCCGCCACCCCCAAAAATAATCCTTTTACGGCCCTTGAACTATTTGTAATGCAAAACCTGATGATTTCTTATCATCTTAATTTAAGCCACATGACATACTTGCATCAGGTCATTTTACAATACATTGTGGTCAACCAAAATTGGAGAAGAAGCTATCAAGTGAGTGCAACAAAGGACGTGTGGATCTAGGAGGGGGCGGAGGGGGCACGCGCCTCCCGTCATTCTGCAAAATCTTGCAGAAATCAGCACATTTTGGACAAGTTTAGCCTTTTAAATTTTTGTCAAAAATAGTACATTTTTATGTCTTATGAGAGTTTATCACATAGGTCTATGCCTAATATATGGTTCAAGTGTGTTTTGATCCTGAGAGAGGGAAAAATATCATTTGGAGGGATTTGGGATCAACAAAGTTGAGGCTAGTGTCAAAGGAAAGTAATGTCACGTGTGTGCATACATCCACATTGTTAATGACACAGTTAAAGATTATAATGCTTAGCAGGAACTAGCCAGGCACCGTACTCAAGGGGGGTGCGTGATGTTTGATACAAAAGGTCCAAAATTTAGAGAAATATTGATAGAAGTCCACTTTTGGGGGTGGAACATGGTAAAAAGTCCAAAAAAAGACCATTTTAGGGTGGTTAGGTCTACTTTTACCAAAAAAGTCACTTTTCAAAAAAAGGCTACTTTTTCAAAGTTCCACACCGCCCCAAAATAAATCCTGCTTAAGGACGGCCCTGGAACTAGCCAAACCAAGGCTATTGCTACGCAACTGATGATTTATCATCGATGCTGAATTTAAAGGTGCAACGAGAAGATTTTTGAGACACCAAAGATTGTGTCCTAATAGTAATTTCTACCAGATTAGGACAATCATAGATATAGATTACCTGTATTTTTCCTACAGGAAATGTCTTAAAGGAGAGAGAGAAAAGGTGATTTTGATTTGTTTATATTCAAGGTAAAACATAGGCTGAATTTCGTATTTGCCCTCTCGAAATTAGAATTCCTCAATTTGTACCCAAATGAAACAATTTATAGTTAATCCTTTCAGATGGGGAGATTTTTTTTGATGAAAGCTTTGCATTCAGGACAAAGATCGGTACTTCAATTTTTTTTAGGGGACACTGAGATGGGAAATATCTGTTGCACTTTAAGACACATGCAGACTTGCATCAGTTTGACAATTACATTGTGGTTTTTCAAACCAATAATTGGAGAAGATGTATCATGTGGTGCACAGGTCATAAGTACAAGTAGCTGCCAGTGGATACACTGTGTGCTGCCACATATTAGGATAACTCAATTTATTCTTTACTGAGTCCAGTGGCTCTTAAATGGTTCTTCAGGCTAGTGCAGAACAAAGACTTGCAGGTATGCTGATGTAGACCTTCATGAAAATAGCTAGCATGAAATCTTCTATAAGAGGATCAAAGGATTACAAGGATGTACAGCTTTAGTCCATAAAAGAGTATTTACTTAGTCTAACTCATGAATATTCTACACAAGGGTAAGACCGGGATTTTCTGACCAAATGACAGCGCTTACACCTTGTTGCACTCGCACAAATGATGAACTATTATTTTGTGAACAGGTTGTGTCTTTAAGGCGCATATAGAACAGTGCCACCATATGTTATAATGAGCATGCAGTAAAGACACTGCCAATGTTGTTAAAATAAAACCTATATTTATTCTTATGCAAATTATAATTCAAACACAACATTACTGAGAACCTTAAAGGGAGTAGCAGCGATGTAATCCGAAACATCGAAAAATCATTCAAAATTCATATTTTTATAATTTGTTACTGGTGGGAGTGCGAACATAACCTGCAAGTGGTTGGCTTGAAATCTGTGGATTAAAGACAAGGCAGTACTTTTTATCGATTCTGTAATTTCTATAGTGCATATCAAATTTCGACTTGAGATAAAAAAAGCATTTCCAAGGTGAATACACAGATTTTCAGTGTGATCTTGTGCAACATGATCCAATACAGTTGGACCTCAAACATAAATATTACGCTCTTTGTTTATTCTTTTACTGGTGTAAACTTGAAACCCAATCAGCTTGTTTAGTTGTTAAATTTTGAGACACTGTTGCTGTATGTCTATTTGCGGGAGACGGTGTGACCAATTTCCTTCAAATACTCCATTTATTCCACTAATTTGTTGGTTTGTTTCTACTTTAAAGAAGATATAGGAATTGTACACACTAATCCATGATTTATAAGTGAAAAATGCATCCACATTTTTTATTTTCTCGCATATCGATGCTCTAATCCCCTGTAATGCATAGTATGCCACAATCATTCTATATTTGTTTCATACAGAATGGAAACAGGGAATTCATCACAGCTGAAATGTATATTACTCTACAAATTGTTTTTTTTTTTATCATGCATTCACTCGAATTCCCACAAAAATAAGGCGGTCAAAACTTTGCCAAAGGTTGAAACGGCAGAAAAATCTAATAAGTATAACTTAAAGGTGCTGTTTTGATTTGTGACTGACCATGCGAGCATGACATTGTATACACTACCACCCAATTATGCGTGGACAACAAATTTGCAGTTTTATGTAGAAACGATAATACATATTGCAATGCGTATTCACTATTAGCATGATTTATTTTGCCTACCACATGGTGGCGACTTTTGTTTGGCCCTTTTTCATTTTCACTTTTTTATCTCATTTTAATTTTTTTACCATAGGCCACCCTGCGCCTACCTATCTTAACATTGATTGAAATGGGCGCTAGACTAGTTTTTGTGTCTGATCACATAACATACGATTTATGCACTGTAAGTACTCACAACCAAGTTTAGGCATTAAAAAATATGTTTGTTTGGCGTAACGGAGAAAAAATATCAGGGTTGGTCAGATCTTCTCAATGTTTTCCTCTAAAATGAATACAAGATGCTACTATATAGAGCTTTTTCCAATGACATAGCAAAGATCTTTTATTTTTACTTGTTGAAGTTGCTTTGTTGTCTTGTTTTGTTATTTTTTCGTCTTTGCGTTGGTATTTTTTTTCTAATTGTGGATGAAAATAAGGGGTCAGTTGACAGAATATTTTTTTTATTTTGTGCTAATTTGCATAAAAACTTCCGAGTCGGCAGGTTTTTTTAGGGTCAGTCGGGTTACGCCAAACAAACAAATTTTTTTATGCCTTACTGTGACCACAATCTTCTCAGCTTTCTTGCGAGGTGTGTTGTTTATCTCAGAATCACTTATGCCCATGATATACTTGCCGTCGCAGTGTGCAACTGTGTAAAATCGCTAGTGAAAAACGCTTGTACTGAAGTTGTAGCGTTTTGTCAATCACTTCCAGCGTCAATGTCGCTGGGCACGTCGGAGCGATTGAGTTGAATTCAAGTCAACTGGCTTGCGTCAAGTCGCTTGGTAATGCTAGTGACTTATCGATTAGATATCGGCAGTCACTTTCCAATAAGCTACGGAGTGATGTCATAAAAAAAACGCACGCTCCTTGCGATTGCATAGTATATCATTGGGCATCAGGGGATTGAAAAAAACAAAAATGACGGATAGAAAACTTCCTCAGTGATGTGCCAATTCAGCCACTTTTTCCATGTAGGATGCATAGTTTTTCATCATGCTGCAGAGTGCTCCAGGAAAGAACTTTGCACTTGCGGATATAAACTAACAGCCGCAGGAATAAAGCAGCTGAATTGGAGCATTATCCACTGAAGCTCTCCATCCGAGAACAAAAAAAAAAAAACCCCTCTCTATATGAGTAACTTTTGACTTGAAAACCATAATTTTTAGCATTATAGTAGAAGAATTTGGTTTTTTAGCTAGTTTCCATGTAATTAACAAACAGCAGTGTGTGACAGTTGTCAGGTTATGGGTATGTACTTGTGGATGGTAATTGGTGCATCACCCTTTTTCAAGTATAATTTAACATTTAAAGGTCCATGGCGCGATCGCTATAGCCCATCTCCAGGGACCCCAGAGTACCAGAAATGGTCAAATTTTGGTAGCAGAAAAAGCTACTATTTTTTTCTCATTTACCCTTTTGAAATCTTGAGCATAAGAGGATCTTTGATTTGATTGTTATGATTAAAATAGCCCCAATTTTGGTCGACAGTATACTTTTAAACGTACTCTATGGATTACAAAATCATTTTTTTAGCTCTCACTTCCAAACTGGATTGAATATTGGTGCAAAACTTTAGCAAATGAGGTTTTTGGGGTGGGCCATATCTATCGAGATGAAAAATTTTGACTCAATGGCATACCGTCCCTTTAAAGGTCCATGTCCCATCGCTAATCGCCTCGTCCCCCGAGCCCCGGATTTTTACCGGAATGAATCATTTTTGGTATCAGAAGAACCCTGCTATTTTTTCTTCAATACCCTGTGAAATCTTAGAGCCAAAGGATGTTTGGTTTGGAAGTTATGAGCGAAAATGTGCCCCATTTTGGTTCGACCAATATTAATTTTACACGTCCTCTATGGTTCTTACATAACCACGTTTTTTAGCTCTCGCACTCAAAACGGATTGAAAATATCGGCGCTGAAACTTTCCATATGGGGTTTTGGAGTGAAGGCCAAGCTTCAAGAAGAAAACTTCATATCTTAAAATCGTGCCCATTCTCTTTAAGTTATCAAATGTTTGGTTCCTCATTCAGGAACTCACGACATGCAGGACTACTGTATCTATCTGCATTGGGAATCTGCCTCAGAGGGTACAAAGTCAGATCTAATTAACAATTTTTCTTTTAAGCCTTGCACTCTGTTGTGACCTACACCTTCAATTTTTTGCATGAATGCGTACTATACCCATCAGTTTTTCATGACCATAATACTATGTGTATGGTTTGCATTGAATTATTTAATTTTTTTTTACCTTGGCTGTAGTTTATTTGACCTTGGATGTAGTTATTTGACCTTATGTCCCTACTTGACCTTGAAATGACCTCAAAATTTTCGCAATGAATGCTTACTACACCCATCAGTTTTCATGACCATAATACCATGTGAATGGATTTGACCTTGAATGACCCCGCATTACCTTGAAATGACCTTCCATTTTTTTTTGCACTGAAATGTTGACCACACCCACCAAATTTTCATCATCCTACCAAATTTGACAAGGGTTATAGCCATTTTTAATTCCCTTTTGACCTTGAATGACCCCGCACGACCTTGAAATGAACCTTCATATTTTTCGGCACGACTGTTACCACACCCACCAAGTTTCATCATGCTCCCCTCTCCACAATATGCCAGGGTTCTAGCAATTTAATCCCATTTTATGACCAATTTTGACCCGTTGACCCATGCCACATACCCCACCGATGAACTAATTCAACGACTACTTGGTGACATCCATGATGCGAAGTATGGCCCCATACTTGCTTAGGATCAAGATATACGTGTTTACAAGGCTTATATCCCTATTTTTACTCAAATGTTTGACCCCATATTTGACCTTTGACCCATGCCACAGGACCCACCTCCGAACTCAGCCAACGCCTTCTTGAGCAACATATATGGTGTGAAGATGGACACCCATACTACTTGCTTAGATCAAAAGATATCGGCTTACAAGGCTTATACCATATATCCCTATTTTGGACCAATTTTGACCAGATGTTTTACCATATTTGACCAATTTGACCTATGTCACATGACCCACTTTATGTCCCAGCCAACGCCTACTTGAGATGCATCTATGTTGGGAAGATGGAGACCCACACTTGCTTAGATCCAGAGATATTCGCTGGGACACACACCCGCACTGACGCCAGGGCATTTCTATAACGTCCCCGGAATGACATACTAAAATTAAAAAAAAAAAAAAAATACAAAATTACCAATTTCTCCCGAGTAGATCAATTTCGACATAATATTTTTGGGCATTACACTATACTTAGGTCAAACTGGTTCAGATATATTAAAAATCTCAACTTTTTAGTAAGTCAGGATGGACTGAAAACAGAGTATGGTCTACATTCTACTTTCCAAAAGAAGTAGGAAGCAGAGGATTCTGCAATACATTACAACAAATGGGATGCATCCTTGGGCATTCCTAAAGGAAAGAGAAAGGCTTTAACCGATACAGCAGCCAAATTTGCACTCAGAGCGAGCTATGTCATCTGCTCAGCAAAAGCTCAAAGGCATTCAACATATATCTACAAGCCACTCCAGCACTATCTCTGAGGGAAGTGGGACGTTGAGTGCCACAAAACCAGATTTTTCTCTTTCCCTTACTAACATTTCATGGATAAATACATTTAATTCTTCACATAATCAGTGGAATCTTTTAGAGCCATTTTCCCTCACCATCATACTGTTATGAATCACTTGAAGAAACCCCATTTTCCAATGTCTTATTGACTTATTTAAGTTGTTTCATAAAAATTCAATATACAAAGTTTTTGACAAATTGCTGTTTAACAGTAGCTTAAATAATTTATCCATTAACAGTAGCTAAATATTTCAACCAGTAGGAAGGTAAAATGCCTGCAAAGGCGTCTTAATTTTCAAAAAGCAGTCCTGACCTGATCCACTCTAGCCCAAAAAAAAAAGACATTTAAATATTGAAGTACAACCGTCAACTTATTCAAGTAATCTACCCTACACTGCGGAAATCCTCACAATTGCTACAAAGTTACAAAGTTTACAAAGCAATTTAGATGTATTTTTATTGGGTTATTTTTCCCCTTTAGTATAATTTGGATTGCATTTAGCTTAGGTTGATAACAGAAACATATTGCCAAAGTGGAGATTTGATAGCGGGCAAGTTAAGACATCCCAATATTTTTGGAGAAGGCGATTGTTGCTGTTATCAAGCCAAAAAAATGTATCCACTATAATTAATATGCAAGAAGAAGCTGACGTGACAAACGTATTTCTAAAATTGCTTCAAAACTAAAAAATGACAGCAGTTGCTTGACAAGTATCAGACAGAATGCTCATATTTTGGCGTTCTGTGCAGTGCACTAGTCACACAGTGGTATTGCACTACACGGAAGTTTCTGATGAATTACTACTTGCCTGTATCTCATATTTACAACTCAATTTCAACAATCTCAGACACTGAGATTGAATGCCCGAAAGATGGCAAAACCCACACCAAGTTTACACCAAAATTAATATCTTCCGAAAACTTTAAAAACTATCGACTTTGGCACAATACTGATAAAAAAAACATGCAAGAATCTTTTTGTGCCAACTGTATAGACCAGTTAACAGCAAGGTGTAAACATGTTAGGGCCTGGTATCTTGAATTAAGTCGGTCTGACTGTTACACACTGGGCACTGTTCTGTTGAGTTTTAATACTATTGGCATAACGATTCGGCCGGAATGGATCTCAGGCAACAAAAGATGACGTAGATGTAACGGTCCTTATATACTGCCCTTTATTTGAAGCCTCTGGCTAAAACTATGTTCCCTGGGGGACATCATAAGTGCGTAACTATTTTCGTGAGGGGAAAAATAGTCGCCTACTTGATGTCACCCTGGGCTCTATTTAACCATAGCTTCTCATGGCAGTATATATTTGTATACTATATTTATTTAAAAGCAGGCAGACTTGTCATTTACTTTCCGATATCTCATTGGAGATCAATAGCTTGAACTGATTTTTCCTGTATGGAACTTTTGGTTTTGTGTATGAATACACGACACACATTCAAAAATGTAATATCTACACTATCTAGCCTAATCCACCAACTGCTTGCCATCAGCTCATTGGCTGCACCCCGCGATTCTATTAGTCTCTGGCCATCTGGTACAAGGCCTCTGGCTGTTCGCCGGTAATTCTTTATAATGGCACGAACACTCTATTTTCGCTGATTCCAACAATACAAGCGAACGAGCAGGCGGATGCTGTTTTTCGCACTTACCAAGGTCAAAGTTCCATACTATAAACTATTACAACTGATGCCCTATACTGTGGGTTAAATACGTCACACTCGTCCATAGTAACTACGACATGCTAGAGCCCATGCCATTTTGGAGCCATTTCAAAAATCCTGCAAAAGCACTGTGCCCGATTTTGCGACGATAAAGTTTCTGCATAACCACATGCCTGACGATGTTCTTGTATGTAAAAGGATCATTTTTATAAGCGATAGTTGCCTAGCAAATCCCGATAAAGTGCCTTTTCCGTGCTGTAAGTTTTAGGTGTAATGGGCTGGTCGCTAAACATCTTAAGCGTCCACCAGTGAGCTCGCTATTCAAGATTTGCCGTCCGACCTCTAGCCTTTTATTACTCTCTCACGATCTGGCATAATCCGTGTCCACCAACCTTGCTTGACCCTCATCTCAAGGCTGCACCACAGCGCACTTCTATTAGTCTCTGACCATCCGGCAGCAGTCCTTCTGTGATCACCTCTACACATGAGTCTCTGTATTGTCACTGGTACACAGATTGTCAGTGTCTATCACCCCACTGGTAGATGTTATGTCATTGTGTGGCCTTGAACTGCCTGTTGAAAATAATGCATGAGACGAGATAGTGGCATTAGATTTCCAATTTGTAAGTCAAAACTTGTAATAGTAACTCCCAGGGGAGGGGCCAAGAATCCAATTTCAGACTCGCCATTGGTTTAACACGTAAAGCCGAAATCTTGACGAAAAATCTGATTTGTTTTTATAGTTGTAAGGAATCTTTTCTTATTCCACAACCGTTGGAGTTCTGGAATGGTTATTTCTGTTTTTTTTTTTGTATTAATAATGATGAGAGAGAGGTTGTGTTAGGTTCATGGGAGCACCCCTGACCGACCCACACCAAGCACCCAAATTTGGTTTGGTTTGGCACTCGGATTGGCCGTAATTTTTTGACTTTTTTGGTGAGTTGCTATAATGACTGAGGCTTGGCGCCACTGCCTGGTACCAAAATGTAACTCCCAAACCTGTGTGTTTAGAGATTAAATCCTCTTGTTTTCACTTTTTAAACTTGATTCAAACTTACTTTTTGCTCTAGGTCATTAGTTTTTACGATTGGTTTCATCTTAAAATCCAAGACAGCTTAGTTTAACTTAAACCTGGTAAGAGGCACCTTTGCAAAATAGTGATGCCTCCCCTCAAGATTTTTAAACTCAAATATTTTTGACATGGTTGTGGAGCTTTTATATACCTTAGCCCTCCCTGAAATGAATTAAGACCAATCACGTACACTTAGGGTAACAGAAACGATTTTATATTAATGTCGCCGGGCGACATTAATTCAAGCAGACGAGGGAATGGCGTTTAAAACACAAGAAAACGCACGCCATATGCATGTTTTCCACTGCATGCACCATGTTTGACCGGTCGTTACCTGTGGTTTTAATATCAAGGAGTACTTGTCTATGATATTCATGCAATATACACATTTGTTGATTAAAGTTTGGAAGTTAGCCTAAAACTTACCTGGATGTCTTTAAAACCTTTTATTAACAATTAACATCCTGTTTTGAGTATGTTATTTTTATGGTAAAATGTATCTCTAGTCTTCCAATGGCCTAGACTATCATTTGAAGAGCGAAATTGAAGAATTTCATATTTTGTGAAATCGTGACATGCCCCTTTAAGTGCAATCAATTCCCATCGTATGTATGTAAAATTACATGTGTCGTCACAAACACTTAAAAACAACAGGCCTTTTCAAGTCAAGATTATGGGAAGATGCCTTACACATTAATTGGACCCGTGCTAGCAATTTCTTTTCCCTTGGGCTTCGCACACCAAGAATTTTAGCGTTAAAGATTGGCCTTATCGTGACATGCGACCGCACAATTTTTTTGGCACACCATTATAATCAAGGTTCAGTTCATTGGAAAAACATCTTATAGGTAGACTTACATCTAAAATCAAGGGCAGGGTTCCAGCCGACTTGCCTTGTCCTCAAATAGCTGTTAGCAATGGTTCAGCTTCACTGCACTAAATCAATGAAACCGCTGAAGCAATTTTGGGCTACTTCTAGCCCAAAGTTCAGGTAAAGTGGTAACGATACCAGCAGCCTAAGCTTGACGTTGTCATTTTGGTCAGAGGCCTGTTCCTTCTACCGTTATCACCATCGTCCTCTTCACTATTCCTGCTTGGTTCCCCTCCATCTGTTGGCTTGTAGTGAGCCTGTTCTTTCCTCTTTCTCTCTCGACCAGTAGTTGCTGTGTTAAACTCAATACTTTCTTAGCGTACAGTTGTAATCGCAGGCATTCATTCGTCATGCTTCTTTGGTACCTATATAATAAAAATACTGCAGGGTTTACACTTCAAGATCCCTTGGGTTTTCAGTTTACCACAACCAAATAAAAATACCTAAATTGACCTCAGTGACCTTCTACCTCAAATTTCCAAGTCACCTGAAAACTCTCTACCCAAGCCTTTTGAACCAAGGTTTGGTTAGTTTTGAAGTCATTCTTTCCATGAAAGCAATATCAACAATTAACCTAACCAAAATGGAACATGTAACAACACACACGACACCACAACACCGAAGAGATACGCCTATCACAAGATCCCCCTTGCTTAAAAACCAGAAGGATAAAAAAAGATATGGCAAAATGGGTGATATCGCACGCGGTAGTTGTTTGACCACCACCCTGCTCAGGAGTCAGGTTCTCCCTCCCTAACCTCAAGGGGCAGCTATTTCGTTTTCTTATCTTTTTTGACTTAGAATTTTTCCCTCTAACACCTGAAAAAATAAAAAAATTTTATATATTTTAAAAATAGCAGTGCGAGATTCAAACCATCGAGACCACTGTATCTGAAGGTCGCTACCTAACCACAAGACCACGAGGATTGGTGCGCCAATTTGCAATTCTAATCTTTGATACATTTACGGAATATCGCTACTGATATTGTGATCAGCATCAATATAATCTAGCTCCACTCTGGGAACGGTTGCTACAACCCATGCTGCAGGCGCATGAGTTGGTGGTCAAAATCTCACACTTGCGTTGAATCTGTGACATGTTTGTGTTTGAACCAAAAGCATCATGGCATTAGCTGCTACTTTTGCAAGTGCATTGTATTAAATCTACCACAGCTTGGGCAAAAAAACTGTGTTTTTTTCACCATTTTTCGTACTGATGAACAACAATTTTCCAAGTTCCAAAGCTTCAAAGTTTAAAAACTTATTTTGTAGGGTAACAATTCTAAACCAGTTTCATAATTGATGCTTCACAATTAAACCAGTTGTAACAGGTGAAAATCAGATCAAATCCAGTTAAAAAATTCAAAATTACATACAGAAATTCACTAAACCCAGTTGAATCCAATTTTACTTGGAATCAACTGGACTTTCCACGGGGAATTACTTAACCTAAACCTGCAATGCCCAGACGGCCACTTGAATTGTGTTTCTGTTTGAGATGCCAGGTGCGACTGTAACCCCTCACAAAGCAGTATTGCACACATGACAACAGTACTGGTATAATGCTGCTTTCTGAAGAGTGCAAGAGAAACTATCACATTAGCACAAGTATTTGAGGGGTTACACTTGGGTAGTTTTGAGTTCATCTATGATTGTAGCAAACTAAAGAGTAGCACTGATATAAAAACACATTCTAACATTTGTCACACTTCACTGCTCCTAATGACACAAAAACATTCATTCTGAAGCTTTTCATAAACCTTGTGGATTTGGGAAAATGATTTCTTTTCAGAATGAAACGTTTGACAAATATAATTTCCTTTACACAGGAAGTACGCATTACTTCAATCAGTATGCCTTCATTTTTAACTGCAAATGCAAATCTGCCAAAACAAAGTTAAAATGATTTATCTAGTAATGGACATCAAGATGCTTAGGGTGGCCATATATTATTTTTGGAAATCTCTTTACTGCAAACCTATGCAAGTGTACTGCAACATACTCCACCCCACACCCCTACCGGATGCAAAACCCTGCACGCTGCCCGAACTGATTTTTAACCCCTAACCTGGACCCGTGCTAGGCCCATTCATGGGCCTCACACACCAGGGACTTCAGGGATTAGTACAGCAATTACTGACCTCCATCGGCAAACAAGTGTGGGCACATTAGCTGATTCGGGTTGCCGTTTCAGGATAAACGGCCTCGTGGCGAGACACCTGTCTAGAAATCAAGGGCAGTCTGCGGTCAAAATTGCTATGTCCTCGCTAGTTTTGAGAGACTGTTCCAGTTGACGGCCTCAAACAATGGAACCGTGCTGAAGTGAATCTGGGTCCATAAGTGACCCAAAGTCCAGCTTAAGTGGTACAGCCCCCTAAACTGACAAAAATAATCACTTTTTTACTTTCATTCACATGCACGATTTAAATCTCAACTTTCGTCCCCAACACACACGAATATTCAAAATCAGTGTTGTTAACAATACGTAGAAGAATAACTGGACAATACCTTACAAACAGATAGAGACCAAAATGGTCTTTTATCATACATTTTGGACACATTTTGTTTATGTTACTCATTCCAAAAAGTGTAAGTAATATGTTATCTTGACTTTAAAACGATGACTTTGGGTCCAAGGTTTCTATGAACAGATTTCTCTTTCAAATTTTTGTTGCTATTGAAATGGAATTCACTACGAAATAGTTAAAAAAATCGCTCATAGAACCTCTTTCGTTCAGTAGAACTTGATGAAATTTACATGCTATTTTTAAGGGCAAAGATGACGAACAGCAGTTGTTTTGACCGATTCAAACACACTCGCCTCACCACAATTGGCTATTAAGCTATCTGTTTTATATATCATGCACCACGTGCTCAAAACAATGGGCTTGAAACCACAATCTTTCAACAAATATATCCACCGGACCTTGATGTACAGACAAACATCGCGGTCGAGGGGACACGTCCCACCCTGCCCCCCTCCTGACTACCCATCTGAAATTTACTGCACTGCAATCACTGCAGTGGAAGTATGAATGGACGCATAAGAATTGCACTCACATTTTCAACATGTTCTCTGCTATAATGCCTCTTGAGTGTAGCCACACTTCTAGCTGTGGATTTACACCCTTCAAACTCACACCAGTACTTCTTGCCAGCATCGTGAGTTGTTATATGCCGTCTTAGGTCAGCGGCTCCTTTGGCTCTGAAATCATTTCAAACAAAACTTAGTTTAATGGAACTTAAAGGTCCATGGCCCGATCGCTAATAGCTTCGTCCCCAGGGACCCCAGATTTTACCAGAAGTGGTCAAATTTTCGTATCAGAAGAAGCTCCTATTTTTCTCATTTACCCTGTGAAATTTTAGGGCTAAAAGGTGTTTGGTTTGGAAATTATAAATGAAAATGTGGCCCATTTTGGTCGACCAATATTCATTTTACACAGTGCTCTATGGGGCTTACAAAATCACGTTTTTAGCCCTCACATCAAAACGGATTGAAATATCGGCGCGAAACTTTACAGATGGGGTGTTGGGGTGAAGTCCATTCTATCAAAATGAAAACTTCATATATTGAAATCGGGCCATCCCCCTTTAAAGGGGCATTTCGTGATCCACAAGCTCGTCCCCCCGACTTATCTCAAAAAGTTGAAATTTTCATATTATCTCAACCGTTAGCTTTAGTAATCCATGTGTACCCAATCTTACGTGCAAATTCGGTCGCATCTGTAAGAAATTTGCAATTTCGTATTTTATGTCCGTAAATGGACAAATTACAGCACAGTAGCCTATGGGACCGTGGCAAACAAGAGATTGCTCATAACACCAACTGCAAGATCAGGATCAACTCAAACTTTGTGAATAAGCTTTTCTCAGGGATATCTAGTGAACAATGAATAAAACGGAAGGTGTTGAGATCACGAAATGCACCTTTAATGTGTGCTTGAGTCCTATGTACTACCATATAATTTGAATATATTGACAATCATATCAGCTACAGGTAATAAAATACATATATGTTTGAGTCCTATATAATGTCTTATATTATAACTTAAGCATATTGACAATCCTATCAACCTACACCACCTACGAAGCCCTTCCCATCAAGCACTGGGAGAATTAAACTGGAGCTGCCAAAGTAGGGAACCTTCTATAGGAAATGTGTGCAGAACAAAATAACCTACCAGATGCTATGTAATGGTGTGCCTAGAGATTTTAATGCATATTAATGTTAGAGAGCCTACATAAAAGACAGACCAATTGTTTATATCTTAAAGGCTGTCTCAGAGATTTCCAGAGGAGGGCGCCCTCAATTTTCAAACAAATCATGCTTGTCCATATACTAATCACTGTGTGAAATAGCTAAGCTCAAATCGAAGTCCTTCATATAGAAAATCACATCTTTGTTATAAATTTCCGGATCCGGAATTTTTGTTCTACACAGTATTCTATGGCACTGTATACTATACTTAAAGGGGGATGGTCCGATTTAAGTATATAAAGTTTTCATCATGATAGAATCGCCTTCACCCAAAAACCCCATCTGTAAAGTTTCGCACCGATATTTCAATCCGTTTTGATGTGACAGCTAGAAACATGATTTTGTGAGCCCCATAGAGTACTGTGTAAAACTAATATTGGTCAACCAAATTGGAGTACACTTTCGCTCATAACTCCCAAACCAAACCATATTTAGCCCTAAGATCTCAAAGGGTAAATGAGAAAAATAGTAGCTTTCTTCTGATACCAAAATATCGACCACTTCCGGTAAAATCTGGGCTTCTGGGGACGAGGCTATTAGCGATCGGGCCATGGACCTTTAAGTGTTTACTGTATGAAAACGAAAAATCGATTCATCTCAAACTTTGGAATTACGTGTTTTAGGTGACTATCTTTAGTTCTAGCTGGCTATTTCCAATTTATACTTAGAAAAATTATATTTCGAAATCTCTGAGTCAGCCTTTAAGCATAAATACTTTACATAGAATGTGATGAAAAAACACCAAATTGAATGAATTTGGATAGCGACCGATATTTGCCCATTGCAATGTGTTACTCACATTGGGTTATCACTCTCATACACGCTTTTATTTGGCTTTTTTTTAGTTTAATTGCTTTGATTTAGGGGGTTCATTCATAGGAATTTTGGGTATGAATCTTGTTTATGCCTAGGGCTTTAAACCGTTCATTCTACCATACTGTTTTGCTAACATTACTTACAAAATTAAATCATTAAATATCAAATTGGTTGCATATTTTTTACGACTTTCGACATTTGTTTCACAGCATGCAATACACGCTTTTTTATACTGGTCATGTGACGCATATTGACCAATCGCATATGCCGCTACATACGAGGTAAACAATGAACATTGAAATTGTAAAGCAATATTTGTATATCTATACGGAATGGGCTTCATGGATGCTGTTATATCAACCAGTAGTCAAAAAAAATGTCCGCGGTCCCCGGTCCGAATGTCGTCTGCCGTCCCGGTTTATGAATGGGGCAAAGGTCATAGATTTCACCAAGGTCACATGAGGTCACCACATGTTCCACCCTCCTCCTTTCCACCAAGTTACATCATCTTAGCCCTTATGGACCTCATATGGCATGCAATTCTTAATGGTTAAAATTTTGACCACCGACCGACACACACACCAGATACACAACATATGACCATAGTAATCCTATGTGCCTTCTATCAATTCTTGTCAGATACACAAAAATGAGGCAGGGCAAGATTTCCCACAAAAGCAATCTGTTGTAACAATTTCTGACTTGTGACTCAACTTTTCAAATTCATATAATTCACAGAATTTATCCACCCATTTCTTCACCACTGAGACTTACAACTCACTCATCTTGACTGGAGCTGTCTCAACTAACAAAAATTAATATATAATACTCATTTGACTATAATCTGGAGTACCTTATTACAACTCTGTTCAGTGCTCCCATGGATCCAAACCATTGGTTTGGGTTACCCCACAAACCCCCTAATTTATAATCCCATGGGAAAAGCACTGAACTGATTGTTTTCCTTGCAATGCTGCCCAGCCTGCCAAATTGTTGTCACTTCCTTTATTGTGTTAGTGTTTAAACATTTGTGCAATATACTAATTATCAGAGACAGATTCCTAACATATATTCTTTTAAAACCATGCTATAATTATGGATTCAAACATGGTTGCAGATGGTTCAATCACACATCAACAAATGATGCAGCCCTGCGTTCACATATTTTTAATCCTGCTAGGATACCAATACACACTCATGGACGCAGAGTTGTTTGATTTGTGATGACCATTCTGTATCTGTAACATGTTGGAATCCCTTTCAACAAGGAAAATCTTTGAAACCTTATTAATAACCGTGTATAGAGGAATTATTATTCTCACATAATACTGAAATGTTTCCCATGTTCAGTCAGCAGAATGTTCCTCATATATATTAGCAAAATAAAGGCGTTTCTCGAACCACAAGTCGTCGCCTGCCTTTTCGCGTAGAGCTGTAAGACAAGAGCAGCACACCAGATTGCAACTGTACAATTAGAGTGTTCCCCAAGAAGTTGTGCAACAGATACCATGGAGGAGTGCAGGTATCCCCCTCCCCACACCCACCCCTCCCCATAACCCTACAACCCCCACCCCCATGCAACACCCCACCCCCATCACCAAACACCCACCCCTCCACACCGCCCGCAACACCCCCGCACTCCCCTCCCCACACCTTGCACCACCCCACCCCTCCCCAACACCCCAAACAAACCCCACCCCTTTCCCCAACACCCCGTCAAACAACCCCACCACCCACCCTCACCACCACCGCCACGCCCCTCACCCTCACCAACCCCCCGCAACACCCCACTCCCCTCCCCAACCCCCAAAACCCAGCCCCCCTTCAATACTCCACCCACCCTCCCCATACACTCTTCACACCCCAATCCCTCCCCCACACCCCACCCACCCTCCAACCCCACCTCCCCCCCGCCCCAACCCCCTTCACCCCCCAACCCCTCCCCAACACCCCACTCTCCTCCCCCACACCACGCCTCCCACCCGCCCCCCCCCGTCCCCAACCCTCCAATCCACACACCCCCACCCAAGACCCCCACCACTCCCCCCCCTCCCCCCCCCTGCGTTCCCCGCAACCCCTTCCCCACTAACCCGCACCACCCCCACCCTCCATCCTTCCCTACCCCCATCCTCCACCCCCTACCCCCTCTCCACCAACCACCGGCACCAACCCCCCCGCCCCAAACACCACCGTCAACACCCCACCAAACCCTCCCAACACCACTGCAACAACACCCCACCCCCTCCCCCACACCCGCAACACCCCACCCCTCCCCAACACCTCCGCAATACCCCATCCCACCCCCTCCCCACCACCCCGCAACCCCTACCAGGCCCTAGCCCCCCCCTCCCCCCTCCCCAACACCAACCGCAACACCCCACCCACTCCAACACCCCGCAACATACCCACCCCAATCCCCAAACACGCCCGCACCACCCACCCCCTCCCCCACCCAGGACTCTCCCACCACCCCCCCTCAAACACCCTCCCCAAAACCAAACCCCAACAGACCCCTCCCCACACCACCCCTGCAACCCCACCCCTCCCCAACACCCTGCAACAACCCCCAACCCCCCCCTCCCCAACAACCCCTCAACAAACCCCCCCCCCCCAACACCCCTCAACAACCCCACCACCTCCTCCCCCCCCCCCCTAACACAACCCCACCCCCTCCCCGACACAACCTCAACACAAACCCAGCCCCCCTCCTCACACCCCTCCCACCACCTCCTCCCCCCTCTTCCGATCTTCCCCTCCCCAACAACCTTCAACACCCCACCCCTCCCCAACACCCTGCAACACCCCACCCCTCCCCACCACCGCACAAACACCCCACCCCCTCCGCAACACCCCTCCTTCACAAACACCACCGCAACATCCACCCCCCTAGTCCGCAACAATCCACCAAATCCACCCCCGTCCCCAACAACAACCTCCCAACAAAAACCGCAACACGCCACCAACGAGACCCCCCTCCCCACCACCTCACACCCCCCGACCCCGTATGCCCTGTCACCACCCCAGAGCCCACCCCACAAACAAACGAACCTCCACCTCAACACCCCCCCCACCTCCCACCCTCAACACCCCCCCTCCGCTCCTTCCCCAACGCCCCCACTCCTCCCCTGTTACCCCCTGCAACACCCCACCCCCTCCCCTGCTCCCCCACACCTCCAACCCCCTCCCCTCGCAACCCACAACCCCTCCCCAACACCCAGCCCCGTCCTCACAACCCGCAATAACCCCAGCTCCCTCCCCAACACCAGCCCCCCTCCCCAACACCCAGCCCCCTCCCCAACACCCAACCCCCTCCCCAAACCCCGCACCACCCACCCCCTCCCCAACACCCACATACCCACCCCCCAAATTTTTTTCCCCCCCCTCCCCAACACCCCCATCCCCCTCCCCAACACCCCCTCACCCCACCACCCCCTCCCCCCCCGACACCCCCGCCCCCCGCTCCCCCACCCAACACCCCCTCCCCACACACGAAAAACCACCATCCCCCCTCCCCAAACACCTCCACCCCCTCCAACATCCCCACCCCTCCCAACACCTCCCCCCACCCCTCCCCAACACCCCCGCGCCCCCTCCCCAACACCCCACCCCCTCCCCAGCACACACACCAACCAGCCCCTCACCACCGTCCCTCACCCCCTCACCCCGACCCACCCTTCCCCCATTCCCCACCCCCCCCCGCCCTACTGCACCCCGACCCCTCCCAAACACCCCACCTCTCCCCAACACCCCACCTGCTCCATGTAACACCGAAATTATTGCATATCCAATGTACTGTTTTCAGCAATAAACAGCAACTGTGCCTCTTTTAATTAGGTCAATTGTAAACCAAATGGCCCCTTTAATGGGCCCCATGCACTTTGACCAATTATGTTAGTCTTCTTGTTTTGACACTGTTTTGTACCCCACCAAATCACACACCGCCCATATAATGCAAAATAACACAGGCTAACTAATTTATTGTAAGGTAAACAACTCCTGAATCAAATCTTTTTGAAGGTTATATTTCATCACTGACCATTTACAACCTGAGCAATTGGTTTGAAATGCAAGCATTTAGCATTAGTTTGCAACTTTTTCACATAATCACAGAATGCCCCTTTAAGTGGCCGACATGGCTTTCTGACCACATTATGATTCACACAAAAGATGTTACCATATATGTAGTCTCATGTAGCGAAGAATTTTCATATCCAATGTACCATTTAAGCGCTACCGCATTAACCATATTTAATTAGAGCATTGGCATCAAACAATGCCCGCTTTTATTGAGCCACTTGCATTTGTACTGCGCAATTGTGATTCATACAAACGATGTACAGCATAGAAGTCTCATGTAGCGAAAGGGGAATTTTTGTCATATCCAATGTTCCAATTTCAGTGATACAGAGCAATTATGCCTATTTAATTAGATCTTTATCAAAAAATCCTCCTTTATTCGGCCCATATGCCGGCTATTTGACCCAATGTATGATTCACCCAAAAGTGCATGGCCATAGTATTTCTTTCATGCAGGAAGGAATTTTGGCCTATCCGATTACGTTTTCATAGATACAGTAATTACGCATATTTAATTCATCTCATTTGCATCCTAAGCCGCATGTATCACACACGTTCAAATTGCAAAAAGATGCGCCCCATGATAGGCTTCATGCAGTGAAGGAATTTTTCCGTATCCAATGTACAGTTTCACAATTTAGCAATTACGCTGTTTTTGCATATTAATTAGGTCTCATTTCTACGTAATTTGCCCGAACTACGCCCGAAATCTAATCAGATCAGTTCGAACTCTCCATCCACGCTCCCCATCCACCCATTCCTCATCATACGCCTTACTTAACTCCAGAAAACTTGAACCCAAGCCTTGCGGGAAACTTTTTCGTTAATTTGCAAATTAGATTTTACTTTGCATATTTTTACGCCCACAATCTAATCAGGTTGAGAACTCGTGGACCCGCTTCTTTTCCAACCAAGTTACAATCATCATAGCCCTTTACGGAACGCCAGATAACTCGTACACAAGGCCCCGTGAACACGGACGTCAGGCACAAATCATCAGACCAGACAGACAGACAGACAGACATACAACACAGACAGACAGACAGACGGACAGACAGAATACGGACAGACAGAAAGTGATTATAAGTCTCTGCCGAACAAAGTTCAGGGCGAGACAATAAAGCAAACAAGTTTGCAGGATGTGTTGCTTTGCAGTTTTGCACCTGGTGTCCTTGCATTTAACGTGAGGAACAGTGCGTCCACTTAAAAAACACGCACTGCATAAACGCACTCCCGTGAACCCTGCGCATGCGCCGAAAACCGCAATAATTCGCATATCACGGTTGAATAACGAATCAACAACGCTCCTGTACACCTTGTACGTTCCTGTACAAAGGAATATACGGTGATTGTTGAACAACATTTAAAATTTTCAGTACTATTTGGCAACAACAATGTGGTCAAATCATCCTTGGCTCTATTCTGTACTCTATAAACCTTTTCAAATTGAAGTTACCAAACAAATGATGACCCTGATAAGCATCCTAGCTGCTAGCTGCTGTTGGGAGCAGCACTTATACTGTATTTCACCTTGTGTAACCGTTTTTCATGTTAACTACTAAATTACTATAATGTCACGTCAGTATACTTTCACACGTCTATAATGCCAAACAAATTCATTAAATCTGCACAAATCGTCGGCTGCGTCAGATTGTGACGTAGTCGACATTTGGGGACTTTTTTGGAGAAATTTGGCATAAAAATAAACGTTTCTTTTGTACTCTAACTCTACAAGTTCCCAAATTCAAAACTCAAAGTGGCTTAATTATTAAATTTAAATAATTATGACTATTTGCAAAACATTAAATTGTCCCTTCACAAAAACGAGTTATCTGTCAATCTATTCTGTGCATGCCCATAGTCATCGTATGTTGTTCTCCCGTTTCACATATGGACGTATTTGTGCGACGTTATTTTTTCAGTTCCATGGTATTATTTTTTTTTTGCCATTTTGGTGTCGTTTTACGTATTTTAGCAAAACGCGTTACCTAACGACGTAAGTTTCGGCGACCTGTCTTTGTTGTTTTCAACAACCTTGAAATTGCCATTTCACCCAGCAATCATTTTCACATAGTGAGGTTATTTTATTACACATTTCTTCTTTGGATGTCTAAAAGAATTGACAAATTGATTAGTTAAACATATTTGAAATTTAACTTATTTGTTTGATTTTTCCACTAGTTTTTAATTTTAATCAATAAAAAATGTTTTTAATTAACAGTATGGAGCAAATTAAAACCACAAAATCTTCAAAGTTGTTTTTTCTAGAAATGCGTATTTTTGCAAATACGTCGTAAGTGACCGTGCCCGACATAATAACTACTTCTACAGACAGTCTTTATGACACCACCATACGTACTTGAAATGACACTACTGACATTCATGTACAACTCTCCTCCAGAGTTTCTGTTTTATATGGGACTTCAGTCCGAGTGTGCAGGAACAAGTCATATCACAGAATGGACACTTGTATGGTTATTCTACTAGTCTTTATGACACCACCATACTTACTTGAATGGCAATACTGACATTCATGTACACGCTCCTCTCTGAGTGTACTGTAATTTGGATATTGGACCTTCAGACGCAGAGGGTGCCGTACAGGCATTATCAATGACACTTGTAATGTTTACTTTACAGTCTTTATGACCACCATCCATACTTACTTGAAAGGCAATACTGACATTCATGTAACATACGCCCTCTGAGTGTCTTGTATTTGGATATGGGACTCTCAAAACCGAGGGGTGCAGGACAGGTCATAAATATCAACTAGAATGGACACTTGTAATGGTTACGTTCTCAGTCTTTATGACACCACCATACTTACTTGAAAGGGCAATACTGAATTCATGTACCCACACGCTCCTCTGAGTGTCTGTATTTGATATGGGACTCAGGACCTGAGGGTGCAGGACGTTCAATATCACAGAATGGACACTTTTAATAATGGTTACTTCTAAACAGTCTTTAATGACACCACCATACTTACTTGAAATGACAATACTGAACATTCCATGTCACGCTCCTCAGAGTGTCTGTATTTATATGGGACTTCATGCCAGAGGGTGCAGGACAAGTCATATCACAGAATGGACACTTGTAATGGTACTCTACAAGTCTTTATTACACCACCATACTACTTGAAATGGCAATACGACATTCATGTACACGCTCCTCTGAGTGTCTGTATTGATATTGGACTTCAGACCAGAGGGTGCAAGGACAGGTCATATCACAGAATTACACTTGTAAAATGGTTACTTCTACAGGCTTTAATTAACACCACCATAAACTACTATGAAATGGCAATACTGACATTCATTTACCACCCTCTCTGAGTGTCTGTATTTGATATGGGACTATCAACCAGAGGGTTGCAGGCCATGTCAGATACATAATTGGACCACTTGTAATGTTTACTTCCTACAGTCCTTTATTAACACCACCATACTTACTTGAAATGGCCCTACTGCACCCTTCATGTACACGCTCCTCTGAGTCTGTATTTGATATGGGACTTCAGACCAGGGTGCAGGTACCTGTTCATATCAAGATGGACACTTGTAATGGTTACTTCTCAGTCTTTATACACCACCATACTAAACCAACTTACTTGAAATGAAATACTACTGACATCATGTACACGCGCCTCTGAGTGTCTGTTCTTTGATATGGACTTCATACCAGAGGGTGCAGACAGGTCTATCCAGAATGGACACTTGTATGGGGTTACTTCTACAGTCTTTATGACACCCCCAACTACCATACTTACTTGAAATGACAACGACATTCATGTACACCGCTCCTACCTCTGAGTGTCGTATTTGAATATGGGATTCATGACCATAGGGTGCAGGACAGTCACTATCACCGATGTACACGTTGAATGCGTTACTCTACAGTCTTCTTTATGACACCACTATGACTTCCCTTGAAATGAACAATACTGCATTCATATACACGCTCCTCTGAGTGTCTGTATTTGATATGGGACTTCACAGCCAGAGTTGAGGACAGGTCATATCACAGAATGGACCCTTGTAATGGTTACTTCTACAGTCTTTCTGACACCACCATATCCTTTGAATACAATACTGACCTTCAGTACACTCTCCTCCTGAGGGTCTGTATTGGATAGGGGACTTCAGACAAGAGGTGCAGGACAGTCATATCACAGACTGGACACTTGTAATGGTTACTTCTACAGTCTTTATGACACCACCATACTTACTTGAAATGACAATACTGACATTCATACACTCCCTCGGCGTGTCTGTATTTGTAGGGGACTTCAGGCCAAGGTGTCCGGCCAGGTATATCACAGAATGGCACTTTAATGTTACTTCTACAGTCTTTATGACACCACCATACTTACTTGAAAATGGCATACTGACATTCATGTAACGCTCCTCTGATGTCTGTCTTTGATATTGGACTTCAGACCAGAGGGTGCAGGACAGGTCATATCACAGCATGGACACTTGTCATGGTTATTCTACATTTTATGACAATCCACACACCATACTTACTTGAAATGGCAATACTGACATTCATGTAACAACACGCTCTCCTCTGGAGTGTATGTATTTGGAATATGGACTTTATACCAGAAGGGTGCAGGAACATGTCATATCACATAATGGACACTTGTAATTGTTACTTCTACAGTCTGTTATGACACCAACCACCATACTTACTTGAAAATGCACATACTGACATTCAATGTACACCGCTCTCTGATGTCTGTATTTGATATGGGACTTCAGGCCAAGGGTCAGGACCGTCATATCACAGAATTGACACTGTGTAAATGGGTTACTTCTAACGTCTTATTACACCACCATACTACCATACTTACTTGAAATGACAATACGACATTCATGTACACGCTCCTCTGAGTGTCTTTATTTGATATGGGACGTTTCAGGCCAGAAGGGGCAGGACCGGTCACTATCACAGAATGGAACACTTGTAATGGTGACTTCTACAGTCCTTTATGGACACCACTATACTTACTTGAAATGAACAATACTGACATTCATATACACGCTCCTCTGAGTGGTCTGTATTTGATATGGGACTTCAGGCCAGAGTGTGCCGGACAGGTCATATCACAGAATTGGAACACTTTGTAATGGTTACTTCTTACAGTCTTGATGACACCCACATACTTCCTTGAAATGACAATACTGGACATTCATGTACACAGCGCTCCTCGGATGTCTGTACTGATATGGACTTCAGACCAGAGGGTGCAGGACAAGATTCATATCACAGAAGGCACTTGTAATTGTTACTCTCCAGTCTTTAGACACCACCATACTTACTTGAAATGACAATCTGACATTCTATACACTCTCCTCTGATTGTCTGTTAATTTTTGATATGGGACTTCAGGCCAGAGGTGCAGGACAGGTCCTATCACAGAAGACACGTCATGTTACTTCACGTCCCTTTATGAACCACCATATCTTACTTGAAATGACACTACTGACATTCATGTACAAACGCTTCCTCTGAGTGTCGTATTGATTGGACTTTCAGGCCAGAGGGTGCGAAACAGGTCCTAATCACAGACTGACCTTGTAATGGTTTACTCTACAGTCTTTAGACACCACCATAACTTACTTGAAAATGGCATACTGACATTCATGTACACCGCTCCTCGAGTGTCTGTATTTGATATGGGACATCAGACCAGAGGGTGTCCAGGACGGTCTATCACAGATGTACACTTTATGGTACTTCACAGCCTTTATGACACCACCATACTTACTGAAATGACAATACTGGACATCATGTACCTTCCTCCTGAGTGGTTCTGTATTTGATATGGGACTCTTCAGACAGAGGGTGCAGTACAGGTCATAATCACGAATGGACACTTGTAATGGTTACTCGCAACATCTTTATATACACCTTATACACCTTGAAATGACAACTACTGACTCATATACCGCTCCTCTTATGGTCTGTAATTTGATATGGGACTCAGCCAAAGGGTGCAGGACAGGTTCATATCACAGAATGGACACTTGTACTGGTTACTTTTCGACAGTCTTTATTACACCACCATACTTACTTGAAAGGACCATACTGACATTCATGTACACCTCCCTGAGTGTCTGTATTTGATATGGGACTTCAGACCAGAGGGTCAGGACAGGTCCATGTCACCAGATGGACACTTTTCATGGTTCACAGAAAAAAAGCACAGAAATAATACCTAGTAATTATAGGTTTGGTTTTAATCAGAAGTTGCAAGGAGACTTGGACAAGGGGGGGCCACTTGTGTCGCAAACAAAGTGACTCTTTAGGCAAGATTAAATTGAGAGTTAGAGTGTAATACACATTATTCACCACACTCCGACATACACCACAGCACACACATCACACACACACAAACACAACACCCCAAAACCCACATATTCAGTACATGCCCACATCCACACTTCATAAACTATACAAATGTAACTTTCTACACACTCTGTTTTTGGTCTCCAAACGGGCATTCCGTGATCCACAGCTTCGATCCCCCCTACTACCCAAAAAGGTGCGAATTTTTATATATCGTGGCCATTGGTCTAAATAATATGGTGTGCCTAATCTCACATGAAATTTGTCTACTACTCTGAAGAAACCATAATTTTATTTTCTGTCCGTACAACACGGTGGCTATGGGGCACTGAGATATAAACATATGCTCATAGCATAAAATGCCCATCCGAATTACTGCAATTTTGGAAATTAACTTTTCTCGTGCATATTCAGTGAACCATAAACAAAAATAGTCTTCTTCTTCTTAGCATTTCCACAAGTCATTGGTAATGGTTTGTGGTGGTGTTCAGGATTTTTCAGCTGAGTAAGCTGATTCGGGGCCACGTATATCCATGTACGGACGCTCCTAACATGGCCCACTTTTGAGACCGGGGTGGATTGGGAACAGTTCGGGTTTATTTTTTCACCCTACTTTTTTTTTTAATTCGACACTGGAACTGTCGACTACATGTACAGTTGTGACTCTTCTGTACACTGGGGACCGACGGCTTAACGTCCCTAGGAAGGACGGGATGCTTTCGATCCATGTGCCCAATTCCAAGTAACCAGGAGGGGAGAGCGGTATTCTGTATTATCAATAGCTCGTATACAGATTTAAATCCAGAATTGAGCACCCGAATAATCCCAGCAAGTGACCCCACCGGGATTTGAACAAAGGATTTTTTTTGGGGTACATTTGCACCAAAGGCAAGCACACAGGCAAGCACCCTAACCGCTAGGCCCGCCTCCCACAGGTGCTAGGATCAAGAAAAGTACCTTTAATAAGTTTCTTGGGGTGAAAATCATATTTTATAAGCCACAGCCCTTGAAACATAAATGTGTCCTCAGTCATTTGCACCTATGTACACGAATAAAGAAGGCCCTCCATACTAGGCCCTAATACAGAGATGCATCAGTGATTGTACCTGCTTACTTCAGAATGAAGAGAGTATAGTCACTCTTTTCTCTCAATTTTTGCTCAAATGATTGAACTGTGGGTACTG
>JAMKCH010016229.1:0-24539 GCA_023653785.1 Ophioderma brevispina
TCTCCTTAGTGGTATGATAAATGTACTTACCGGACCGCCGTATTATGTGGGGTAACAGATGAGGGGTCATAGGTCATTCAGGGGTCACTTACATTGGCTATCACTTGTGTATGTGGTATACACTTTTGGTTAAAATGGTGTCTAGCATTTGAGTGCAGTGATGGATCGAGTTCATACTTGGTATATTATACATTGAGGCAAGGGGTCTTATGTGGGGTCACAGACAAGGGGGTCAAAGGTCATTCAGGGATCACATAGGGTCATATCATGTGCATGTGGTATACACTTTTGGTTAATAAGGCCTTCTCTCCAAGTTTGCTTGGGTACAAATGCATAGGTAATGTACAATATGCTCCCCAACAGGTGAATGGACATTCACCTTCACCTGACAGAGATGAGATGAACATTTTGCTTTTGTAAAGTGGCAAATCACTTTGCACTTGAATTTGGCAAGGCTTGAATATTCAAATCGAGTCATAAATGACCTATGTATGGACGTCGCCAATGGCCAGATAAAATAATTTTCCTAATGTGTGTCAAATTTTTGTATATATTAATTTAATATTTTCAAAAACTTCAATTATTATTCAAAAGCAAATATGGCCGATTCACCTCTGCAGAACAGTAACGATATGTTGAATGAAATCTGAATAAAAGTGGACTTACACTTTACCATGTTTATAGTTAAAGACACTATCAGTGATTTGCTAAATCAGAAAATCGAAAAAATCATCAAAAATCAGATTTTTGCATGTCTGGAACAAGTATAGGTATACTAACATACCCTACAAATGATAGGACCACAAGCACCCTAATAAGGACAAAATCTGATATTTTAGGCATAAGTGTCCGTTCGGACACTTCCTACAACACGTAATTGAATGGAGATTCATGTCTTTGAACACTGCCGTTTTCTTCCTTTTCTGTCAATTCTTCAGTTGGAAAAAGTAACTTATGAGAATTCTACAGGCTTGTCCTTCACTTTTAAGCAATTCCTGCAAATTTCAAATATTTTGATTCTTTCGGATAAATCACTGATAGTGTCTTTAATGCAATAATAGCACATTTTTTTGAAGAGCACTGCCAAGTTTCCAAAATTTTTGAGATTTTAACACATTTGCACTGGTAACTGGCTAGTAAACTATACCTGTGAATAGTTAAGCTCGAAAATATATGTGTTGCAAACGAATGAATTTTGTAATTAGAATGATTAATATCGGAGATCTCCGATAATAATTCAACGGCTGCTGGAAATGGCCTTCCAGCATGAAATGGCCTTCCAATATGAAATAGCCGGGAAATAGCGCCATGTACGTATCTACGCTCATCCATTAGTTGTTTTATTGGTTCAGCCAAGTCAAGTTAGCGGTCATTTTCTTGAGGTGGCATTATTTCATCATGGACAGACATAAACTTAGCATTTTCAGCTCTGCCGTTAAGTCCAATCTGGGACCCCAATTCTAATTACAAAATCGCTTATTTTATGACAAATACACATTTTTTAGCATTCTCGTTTGCAGGTATAGTTTCCTAGACAATTACCAACATAACTGTGCAAAAACATTAAATTTTGAAAATTGGGGGTGCTTTTCAAAAATGTGCTGTTATTTCTTTAATAGCTGAATACTTTAGCTTCAAGTGCATTGGTTTAGGGATTCAAACATGTTACAGAGTGGTTCATCACAAATCAACAACGATGCATCCATGCGTCCGCGTATTTTTATCCCGCGAGGGCGGCTTTAGCCGCCCGAGCAGGATAAAAATACGCGGACGCATCGGATGCAGAGTTGTTGATTTGTGATGAACCACTCTGTAACATGTTTGAATCCCTTTCAACAACGAAAATCTGTGTATAGAGGAACATAATTATTCTCACTTATAACACTAAAATGTTCCCAGTTCGACAAAAGCTTTCCTAGACTAATATTTTTTTTTTTAAATCTCAAGCAATTTAAAAATAGGTTTGTTTGTTGCTTTGCAGTTTGTACCTGGTGTACTTGCGCGTACTCAGAGTTCTAAACGTGACGAACAGCGAGTTGACTTAAGCGTACCGCGTAAACGCACTTCCGTGAACACTGCGCCGGGCGTGACGCGTTAATTTGCATATCAACTGTGGGTTGATAACGAATCAACAACGGTACGCCCCTGTACAAGGAGATACGGTGAGTTGTTGAAATAAAAATCAATACACACATTCTCAGTTTGACGATGAATAATCAAACAAGTATACATGTAATAATAAACCATTTTAATTGTAAAAGGAAAAATAATTCATGCAATTTCCAATTTTAATGTAACTAATAGTGTTTACAGTGACTTTGAAGTTTAATGATGCTCTTGCACTATTATATCAACCTTAAAGGTGCAACAAGAGCTTTTGAAGCACTCAAATATTGGGTCATTATTGTAATTTCATATAGACTAGACACTCAATAGACTTACCTTGTATTTAGCTACAGAAATGGCTTAAAAGAGAGGAAAAGGGCAATTTTGATTTGCTTATATTTCAATATAAAACATAGGCTGAATTTCGTATTTGCTCCTATACGAAATTAGAAATTTCACAATTTTTGTACCAAAGAAACATTTCTCAGCTTTATCCATTTAGATGGGGATATTTTGATGGAAAGCTTTACATCAGGGTAAAAATCAATACTTTTGAGTTTTTTCGGGGCACCTGATATGTGAAATCTCTCGTTGTACCTTTAAGACAAATGGACAAAACAACTATTTTAAAATCCTTTCTACTGTGTTTATCAGGAATGTGTCCAAAGCTCTCCATAGCATTCATATTGGATATATATCTTCTTGGACAAGAAATTACTGTTTCATTTTCTTTTCGGTAAGTGAACCAGGCCTGTAGTAGATCTGCCCATTTGAGTAATCATTATTCAATGATCTGCTGCTTGCATATTCTACCTTTCTTTTCACCTGATTTCTTACATATTCATTGGCCCGTATCTCCTCTTAGAGGTACCCTGGGATTTCATCTTCAATCTGCTTTAGCAAAAGTCTCATATAACCAAGTCACATTTTATTCAAAATACTATGCTTGTCACTAAAAGCCGTTTTCATTGCAAAACTGTATTTTAATCAACCGAAGCGATATTAAGACAAAGATAACAACAAGACAACCTGGTACTGGTTTAATTATACTCTCTTCTATACACTGTAAAAATTAAGGCCCGTATTCCAAAAAGGTGTTTAGCGCGATTTTAAGCTAAGCGAACGTTTAAATGTGAGATAACCTATTGCTTTAAGTAAACGCAATTCCAGAAAGTAGTTTAACGTTAAACGTAATCAGTGGCGGATCCAGGATTTGAAAAACGTCAAAATTACCGGGGGGCTGAAAGGCTGAAACTTGTCCAAAAGCTTCCAAAATGGGCTGATTTTGCAAAATTTTGCCGAATTACCGGGGGGCGCGCGCCCCCTCCGCCCCCTCCCTGGATCCGCGCCTGGTAATTTTAAATTCGCTAAAATGCGTCCAAATTTAAACTAGTACGGAGCTAGTTTAAAAAGTGTTTTAGCGTGTCTGTTTCTTCAAGTGCACAGCTCATTGCACTGACCAGTTGACAACACCAATGGGGCATATCATTATCGCCCAGTTCGTGTAGCACCTTAAAGGCTACGGAAAGCCATGATACACTTTGTGCGCTCAACCATTAAAACACAATAGGACCTTTTAAACATTCAAGTTAGCGTCTTTAAATAATAACGATGTTACTTGTGTTAAAGTTTCCGTTTAAGTAAGCAAATGGTTAAAAATATTTAACGCGTTTTGCTTAAACGCAATTTTAAATTACTGGCCGATTTTAACTAAAATTGCGTTTAGCTAAACAATGTTCTGGAATACGGGCCATAAGGTTGTTTAGTTTTTGTAAACAGTTTAATTAAACACTCGCTACCTCTTTTCACTACCACCCCAAAATAAACAACACCAACCTCTTTTGGTCAAAAGGTGGGCATTTTCTTAGACCACTGCCCCTAAATCACTAACAAGCATTGAAATTCAGCAATCGTTTTCCCATTTTAAATAACAGAGATGGACAGTTTAACATGAACGCCTTAACGCTTTTAAAACACTATACATTTGCCAGCCGTTTGGGAAGAATAAACACCAAGGTTTTTTATAAGTAAACACCATAAACCAAAGGCATTTAGAAGCTTAAAACATAGTGTTCAAATAAACACAAAACGTGTTTATTTTAGTATCTAACACTTAGGATAATATTGTTTTTTAAACGGCGTTAATGTGTTCACGTTAGAAATTCACCATTGCTCTGATTTAAAAATGCTAAAAACGATGCTGCTTTCAATGCTTTTTAGCGATTAATAGGAGGCAGTGATCCAAGAAAATACCCACTTTTTGACGGCAAATATGTTGTATTTGTTATTTTGTTGTTTCGTTAAACGCGTCAAGGTGTTTTATAACTGTTACAACCTAACACTAATTTTTATATGTAATCTTTAAAGAGTTGGGAAACCTCTTGTGAATGGATAACAATTCTCATGCTTAAAATTCTCTTATGACTGTAATTACAGGTGGTTTCTTGAGAACCTATTTTATTTTAAAAGAGTTGTTGTTATTACAGGGCTATATAAAATGAAATTTGTACTCCAGTCAAAAAAAACGGATTGTCCATTAAAGCAATAATAGCACATTTTTGAAGAGTGCCCCCAATTTTCAATTTGTTGCGATTTATGCACATTGTGTTGGTAATTGTCTAGTAACTATACCTTTGACAGTTATGCTCAAAGTGTCCCCGCATCATAAAAGAAGGGGATTTTTTAACTAGATTCGGGATCCCCAATTCCAGTGGCATAGCCAGAGCGGGAGGTGGGTGCAGCTGCCCCCCCCCCCCCATGGGAATCTGGGCCCCCTCTTACCCCCTGAAAAATTAGTGATTTACATAAGCCAAATACTATACTAACACCATTTTAATATATGCTTGCCCCCCTGAAATATATGTTCCCCCCTGAAATAATGTCCCCCTGAAATATATGTGCCCCCCCCCCCTTTTCCCCCCTGAGAAAAAGCTGGCTCGCCACTGCCCATTCTATCACAAGCACTGAAATTTCTGTTCTGTCCATTATGAAATACCCATCTCATGAAAATGACCCTAACTGGACTTGCATGAACTATCAGAACTGCTTATGGTATGAGTGTGCACATAATTATATGGTGTCTATTTACGCTAATTTCATATTGGCATGACGTTTTCAGTGGCCGTTGAATTTTTGGATCCGCCTTTAATTATTCTAATTACAAATATCTTCTTATGTTACTATTCACAAGCATAGTTACTAGCCAATTACCAAGCAATTGTGCAAATTCTGGAAATTTTAGAAAACTGGGGTGCTCTTGAAAAATGTGCTACTATTGCTTTAGCCTACCACATGCTCAGTATTGCACGCATGTTGTAAGAGAATTAAACTATACTGGATATGTCGTTGTTTCACCGATAAAAGTCATTTTTGCTTGGATTTTAATTATGGACGGGTCCCAAAGTCTGCAGGTTGCAAGATTATAACATTAAGAACAAGCAGATATTTCACACTGGTTTGGGTAGTTGTGAAAGGACACTCAAATTGGCTATAATAATAACTGGCTATTAACTGCAAAACACTACATTAAAACCGTACTTCTTCCTGCATAAAAATGCTAATACCACACACAATAAGAAAATTATTGCACTTTGGGGGGGGGTTGATGTATCCAGATTGTTTATCTCTCAAGGCCAAAGTTTCTGATCAGCATGAACCCACACAAATGGCACCTACATTAAAGGCGCAACAAGCGATTTCACATATCAGTGTCCCTAAAAATATCTAAAGACTTATTTTTGCCCTGGATGTAAAACTTTCCATCAAAATACCCCCATCTGAAAGGATATGCTGAGAAATGTTTTCTTTGGTACAAAAATGTGAAATTACTAATTTCGTAAGCAGGGCTCAAAATTAACCGAAGGCACCGAAGGCAATTGCCTTCGGTGGCCCCTACCAGTTGACTTGATGCCCTATTTTTCCATTCTTGGCCCTATTCATTAACATGTAATTGCCTTGACATGCCCTTTTACACAAGTGAAATTGGCCTTGAAATTGGCTGCCCTTTACAAATCTTATTTTGCACCTGTCGGATAGGAGCAAACACGAAATTCAGCCTATGTTTCATATTTAAATATAAGCCAATCAGAATCAACTTTTTTCTCTCTTTAAGACATTTCTGTAGCAAAATACAAGGTTAGAAATCTATGGAGTGTCTAGTCTATATGAAATTACTATTATGACACAATATTTGGGTGCCTCAAAAATCTCTCGTTGCACCTTTAAATCATATCTCAGGTACAGGGGGATTTGACTGAAAGTATATCAAAGCTGCAACACAAGCAAAAACGTTCTTTGGTCAGACTTGTTTAAAGTGTAGCATCAGTAGAGGGCAACCATGCATGAACATGCCATATAATTACCTAGCAGACCTTAGACATGGGGTCTACTGGTGACTGGACACATACTCAAAATGGTGGGTCCTTTGGTGATAAAGAGGTGGGGTCTTTAGGTGAGAAAGTTTCAATTGGTGGCCTGTCGCCTGTCTCTATAATCAGCAATTTCGATGCATTTTAAAGCAAAATTTGTGTAATTTGCATATTTGATGTACCTTTTCTCCAAAATGATGGCAGCTATTGGTGAGAGCAGAGCCAATTAGGAGATCTTTCAGTGATGGTTATATAAAACGTGAGGTCTGTGGGTGACCGTGAAAGCAAACCTTGTACCATAATAATATGAATGGCCTTTCTGCTAATACATCAGGAAATATTATGTAGGTTTCTTGAATTAACAAACATGTTCAATTTCTGTTCATGTTCGATTACACATCATTGTTAATCCCAAACTATGGCACGTTCACTCTGTAGAATAAAAAAAATAAAGGTAGCCATTTCACAAAATCTGCATTTTAAATTTTGTTTATTCTGTAAAACAATGAAAGAATTATTCCCTAGCATGCATTTGATATGCATTACACTGAATAATTTACAAGGTGGTGAATAAATAATGATGGTGTGAAGGGCCCAATGATTACTCTTGATTACAAATGGACTGGATTGCAGAATACTTTAACCTGAAAAGAATAAACCTGTTTCTCTAATAACAACATAACTACAAAATCTAAAAGATTAAAATTAAAATCTATTAAATTTAATATCTATAAAATAAAACAAATAGGGACAGCGGTCCCAAGGTTGTCCGATTGTGTGGTCATAGAATAAGAGAGCAATATAATGACCCTAAGTGACCCCTGAATAACCTTTGACCTTACCAACTGTTACCCCACATAAGGCTCCTTGTCTCAATTTATACGCATGCCAAGTATGAACTTGATAAATCACTGTATACTAAAAAGTTACAGTAAGTTGAAAAGGTGCCAACCAAAAGGTGTATACTACAACTACAGCAATATGACCTTAAATGACCCATGAATGACCTCTGACCTTCTCATTTGTTAACCCACATACAACCCCTTGTCTCAATGTATAAGCATACCAAGTAAAATCTTGATCCATCACTGCACTAAACAAGAATAGTCTTTTAAAAAAGACAACCATCGCTTAGTGGGGATGTTCGTAACTATCATAATTAGTGTAAATACTTGAGACCAAGGAAACACTCCTCGTATTAGAGAGATAATATATTAACTACAGTATATATTTCAGGTACACCCATCACTCATGCATCAACCTTTAATTTTGAAATACCATGGGTTGTTTGGGAAACGCCAGCCAAATACAGCCATATCGCATTTCAAGGTGAGTGCCCCCGGCTGTTACGATTGTTTAGCATGTGGACATTGTGGGTAGTTTTTCAATCAAATAGATCCTAAATATTTACCCACAGCCCATTGCACCGAAGATACAAAATTCAATCTTCCAGGAAACCAGTTTTAAAAACAACGATGTCACTATGAGGCAATGAAGGACAACTCCTTTGCCACAGTTCAGTACCTTTCATTTCAAAGTGTATTATAGACACAACACCCCTGAAGTTTTGTGTATGATATATAATACCTAGACTACACAAGATCATTTTCAAATGTCAATGCCTATACAAGTACAACCCACTGAACTGTGCCCTTGGTTGATGAGCTATTGTAAATCATGGGTATCTGGCCATTGTTACACATAAGGTTACTCTCAAGACAATGGGTCAGATCATCCATACATGTCAATGAACTGAGAAGTGTATCCACTGTGATGGGTGGGCCTTGTTTTCCAATCAACAGTTTTGTTTCTGGCTGCTTAGGAAATGTAATGAATTTCCTAGTAGGCATATACCATGCTCCGTAATTCTTAAAATAATGGCAACAGAGCACGTTGCCACTGCACAATGAGACAACCACCCAACTCTCTGCATGACTGTGATATTCTGCCAAGTCATTTGCTTGCCGCACATATGCTAGGGTAACTTGCAAAGTAGTGGCTTTTATCCACCCCGACTTTATACCATCTTCGAGGAAAAATGGTACAGTAAGTTGAAAAGTGTCACCCAAAATATTATACAAGAGCACTAATTATAATCAGGGGCATAGCCATAGCTGAGGGGGGAAAAAGGGGCAAATGCCCTGGGCCACTCCAGGGAGGTGCTGAAATGACGTTGGGGAAAAAATGAAATTGGGGGGACACAAGAACATTACATTGTTGTGATTCTTGTTTTGTTGTTGCACAGGCAGTATATGTTCAATCTGCTTCAATATAATTAAGATACTGGAGGCTCTCAAGGCAACTTAAATGCTAAGTCTCGAGAGCGTCTGGGGCTTCCAGGGGCAATAAAGTTCCATCTGCTTCCAAGCTATGAAGATAACTGAAGCTCTCCAATGCACTCAATGTGACTAAAACCCAAGAACTCCCAGGGGCTCTGCCCTGGACCCCACCAGCAGGTAGTCATCAATCTACTTTATGATAATGAAATAACTGGAACTTTGCCGAAGGCACTCAAGTATACTAAACCCAAGAGCTTTTTGTGGGGCCTCCACCCCCTGACCCTACCAGGGTCAAGTATAGTTTCAAGTGCACTCAAACATACTAAATCCGAAAGCTTCCGGGCTTTCCCCAGGGACCACATTCGGGGCCCTAAAGGCGGGCCCTGTATCCCACCATTATTGTTCACACGCTACGCACTAGGGGCGCCATGTTAACATCTTGCCCCGGCGCCACATCCACTAGCTACAAAACACCACTGACAATATAATACCATAGTAACCCCTGATGAACCTTTGACTTCCTCATCTGTTACCCCATTACATAAGACCCCTTGTCTATGTATAAGCCACTAATGTATAACTTGATCCATCACTGCACTAAAAGTTTACAGCTAAATTGAAAACGTGTACCAAAAACTGCATAAAAGTTACCCTTTGTGGTTTACACCTTTTCAATTTACTGTATGTATATGGTCAAAAAGCCAACTTGGTTAGTCCCTGGGTTAAGTCACAATTTTTAACAGTGATATTTTTGGTCACTTCTTAGAAGGGACAGGAGGAGTTCAGCTTCTAATGAAACTAATTAAATATGGTTTCTCAACATTGTTGGTGCGGTGACAGGAACTATGATTTGTTAAAACACCCTGGGAGATAGCAAAACATGAAAAATTCAGCAAGTATAATTTGCATGGCAGAGGTGTTCAACAGTGACGGATGATGGACATTTGCTCATTTACAATCATCCTCCCATGGCCAAAGAAGGGGCATATAATATAAATAGGATAGTAAAGCCTTCTCTGGCACATCCTGCCCCAACTGCCTTGTGTACGAAGCATGTATGACGGAGACAGGATGATGTACCACAGACATTGTACTCCATTAGAAATAGCCCCATGCAAATCTTAAGAGACCAACATTTATGTTACTTTCTGATAATGGGGAGTGTCTACCAGTTAGAAATAGCTTAAAGTGTAGGAATAAGTCTGTAGACATACCATTGGTTATTAAAGGGGCATTAGTGATCACACAAACTAGTCCCCCTGAGCTTACATAAAAAAAGTGAGATGTTTTATATCATCTGAACCGTTAGCCTTAGTATCCATGTGTACCTACTTGCAAAGTGGTTCATTTGTATTTGTGTTTTCTGTCCGTAACGGACAGGAAATTACAGAACAGTGGCTGTTGTGGCGACTGGGGAAAACAAGTATGTGATAATAACACAAAACGAAAGATCGGGATCAACTCAACATTAGTGAACAATGAATATAAAACAGAAGGCTGCTGGAATCACGATATGCACCTAATAAGCAATGACCAAATTGGAAGACATAGGAAGAAGAATAACCAGCGTTGTTCAAAGATATGAAACATCAGTCATACGTGTCGTAGGTAGTAAGGGTACGTGGAAATTAATGACTAATGCAATGAAAAATGGTTTGTGCACCCGCAGCGGAGTGCCCATCTCTCTGCATTGCGTTTGGCCAGGAATCCCTACATATAATGTTGCTGGGGGGGGGTTCGCCACTTCTTCTGACCAGCGAGTCTGTTTTGCAATCCCAGCATATGCAAGGTACCCACATATGACTCCCGGGTGGAGAGAGGTAAGCGAGATAAGTGCATGCCCAAGTGCAAAACACATTGGCGACAGCAGGGTTCGAACCCACAACTGATATATGATTTATGAGGCGAGCGGCTGATCCCACTGCATCACCTGTGCCCCTAATGACTAATATTCCAATTCGTCCTTATTAGCCAGGTTGCTTTCAGTGTTAGCAACTTGCTAGGGCATGCTCTAAAGTAGCCTTAATTGTTACAGAATGCAAAATCTGATTTGGTGATGATTTTTTTTGTATTTCTGATTTAGCAAATAACTTGATAGTGCCCGTTTTTAAATTGTGTATCCAGCATCATCTTCAATAGCCACAGTTCACGTAATAAAAACATAATATTGATGTTTCTATGGTTATGTGATCTATTGTATAGACACATGAACCCGCCTCTTCTTTATTCCATGAAGATTTATATTGAATAAAGCATCACTGGCACATTTTCACAAAATATGGGATTTCTCATTTGCTTGCAAAATGATATACACCTGGCACAAAAACGTATCTCGGCATGCTTTTCTCGAGCAGTACTGTGCCAAGTCAGACCATTTTGAAAGTTTCGAAATAATCATTGGTGTTGCGTAGGTTTGCCGCTTCATTTAATACCTAGCTTGTAAAAGAGCGTGCGAAATGCTGCTAAGATAGAACGCCCAAAAGACGAAAACCCCAGTAATTCGCCAAGTAAGTTTGCCGTTTTGGGATTTTTCAATGGGCATTTGCAGTGTACTGCGTCACGAACATTGCGGGACCCACAAATCAATTGCAAGTAGGGCTTTCTCGCTCATTCAGTCGGAAAACCTCTTTGTTGAAAATCAATACACACAATTATTGCGTTTGTACCACACGGGACCATTGAAAATCCAAAAAAAACTGCAAACTTGGGGTTTGGGGGCTTTGGGTCTTTCAGGCACTCTATCTCAGCCATTGTGCACGCTTTTTTACAAGCGACGAGTTGTTAAATGAAAGCGCAAGGACACTAGGCAAAAGTATATTTCAGAAAAACTTTCAAATGGTCTGACTTGGCCCAGAGTAACTGATCGAAAACACATGCAAAAGATACTGTTTGGGCCAGGTGTTATAGTCTAGGCCATTGAAGAAGACAGATTATTTTACACATATAATATCTTGTCCCTGGAGCCCACATAGTTAAAACTTTTCATTTCTCTAAAAGAAGTACTCTTTATATAAGGACAGTGTCAACCTTGAGTTTCCGAGGTTCTATTTTGGTTTGTAACTTTGCAAATATTTGATGATGGTATGTAAAAGTATACATCTCTAGAAAGAAAATTTGACAATGAACCCAATGCTGGCATCAGATTATGTAAAACTTGCCGTATTTGAGAAAATACTAAAAAACATGATTTTGCCCCCCAAAAAATTTTCAGACAAGACAGCGTATCAAAAACAATTTAATTTTCATGATTTCTTATGTTATTTTAGGGACAAGACAAATTTGTCTCGGGACTGTTTTTTTCATTATGTAAAAAAAAAAAAAACAAAAAAACAAAAACATAGAGATTATTTTCAAAATATAAGGAAACATGTCAAAAAAAAAAAGTGTGATTTTTACCTTTCTTTTCCAAAAATTGGTATATATATATGTGAGAAAATATCTTTAGTTAGAAACCGAAAAAAAAAAAAATGAAAAAATTGAGAAAAACCGTCACTAGAGAAGACCGATTGATCTAGAAAGTTTAACCTTACCTTTACTTGGTATTTTTGGATTATTTTTTGAAAATTTCCAAATTTGCGAAAATTGGAACATTGAAAAAATTGTGTTTTGTAAAAGGATTTTCACCGCCATTCAGCGGTCTCTTTCTAAATAACCTTTTACCTTTTAACTTTTCTAAATTGAGTATGTTGTGCAAGTGATGAAAATACCTCTTTATGCATTATTGAATCAAACCTTTTGTTTCAACTCCAAAAATCAGAAGAAATTGAAATTTCATTGGGTCTAATAGCGCTTGCTTTACATTTTCAAAACTTATTTTTTCGTGTTTCCAAGATGCGTTCGCGCAAAAGTACAATAAAGATATGCGCACGCTTCATTTATGAGCAAAAATCACCCGCGCGACCATGAGGCGGCGCCTTGCGCCTGACGGAGTTGTAATGGCAAATTCCCGAGTTATGACCATGTGGTTTTTGTGACTTGAAATGGGTTTTTTTTCAAAATAATAAAAAACTTAAAAAACAGAAAAAAATACAGCTCAGGATTGTCTGCGTGGGATTAACCTTTTGTGCTAACGATAGAACAAAGGTTGATGTTTAAAAACATGGTTGCAAAAATCCGAAAGGTCGTGTTGAAAATCACAAAAGCACTAGGGTGAATACCTTAAAAGTGTTGTAAGTAAATAAGGGTGTTTTGTGATTTAGCAACTTCTCTGTGTTCATAGAACTATCCTAAAAGAATGCCAAAATTTAAGTTGATTTTAAGGTGCAAACATGAGCGTTCAAGTCATCCATATTTCTGTGTTATGTAGTGTTTCATATAGATTAAGACATTCAATAGATTCCCTACCTTTTCAGTGGCTACAGAAATTAACTTAACTGGATAACAAAAAGTGATTGTTCAATGTACTTATATTTCAATAGAAAACCTAGGCTGAATTTCCATTTGCCTTTCCTATAGGGAACATTAGAAATTTCACAATTTTGTACCAAAGAAACAGTTGTCAGCTTAATCCTTCCAGATGGGAGATATTTCGCGATAGAAAAGATTTACACAAGTGCCAAAAATTACAAATTTTCAATTTTTTAGCCACACCTAGATTTGAAATCTCTGTGTTGCACCTTTAAATGGTACAGTTGCTGTTATTAGGGATTATCAGTGCATTGCAGGCCAATGCATAGTAATTGTGTCTTATGGACGAGAAAATACAAAATTGGTAATTAGATGAAATGGCACATAAGATTAGGGGCACACATACTTTTTACTTAGTCCAATGGTATAAAGATATACATCCTCAACTTTTTAAAATTATGCAAATTGAGTGTGAAAAAGAACCATTGAGAAAACTGTTGATAAAAAATATACAAACAACAGGACAGTTCCCCCATAAGGGCCAGTACGCAGGATTTTTTTTTTGGGGGTGGGGGGGTTCTAAAAAAGGGAACCTTTTTTGGTAAAAGTCCCAACCTAACCCCAAAATGGTTCTTTCTTTGGACGTTTTGAACATTCCATCGCCACTATAGGTGGACTTCTGCGTCAAAGTTGGCCGGGGGGGGGGGGTTTGCAAACCACTTCACCCGCACCCCACTGCGTTTACAGGCCTGCCCAATCCAGTTAACCTCAGTCCTGTTCAAGTTGGCATTGAGACTGTGTGCTATCACTATATACGTAGGCAAGAGTTGTTCACTGGACTCCATACCTTAATGCCATTGTTTGATACTGGGAAGGGGCCCAAAAAGCTAAAGCAGGAGTGTAGGAGGAGCATTATACAAAATGTACAATGCATCTAGCTATATGTAAGACATAATGTATGGAGAAGGCATAAAGCTCGGTATGGAAACTAAATTCTTTGAAATTGGGAATTAAACCTCTCAGAAGATGCCTAGATCCATTCAGCTTCATTTTGTGATGCAGGTTCCGGAGCTGCTCTTTTCTAGGACAAATTTGGTTTGCTGTGCAATGAGATTGTATGAGTGCTAGAAATAATCAAATTTGCACTCCCTAGGATGTCTATCAATTTCACCATGGAGTTATTATAGCAGGGGAAGATCCGGATTGACAAAACGTCAAAATTACCCGGGGGGCTGAAAGGCGGTAACTTGTCCAAAAATGGGCGGATTTTGCTAGATTGAGAATTGCCAGAATTACCCGGGAGGCCCACGACCCCCCTAGATCATGCACTGTTAGTACTCTGTGGTTACTTTACAAGCACGGAATACTCTAAATAAGGCCCAAAGGACCACTGATTCAGCTTCAAACCGAGAAGAGAAGAGAACACATCATTTCGCTTGAATCACTTCTTCTTCCTTTATTGCTTATTATCTGACTTAAACCCACAACGTCGAATTAAGACTTAGCGAACTGGTCAAAAATTAATAGAGTTCACATAACAAGTAGGTACATGGGTACCCATTCGGCACTGGCACCCTTACTGGCACGTCAGCACTTTGTCGTCGTGAGGATACTAATGTTGTGAGCACCGAGTGCAGATCGCAATATACTATCAGGGGCAACAGAAAAAGTCACATCTAAACCTTTCTCCGGTTTATACGGGTCCTTTAGACAGAAATGCAGATGATTGATAGTATCAGATGCATTAGGCTCATACATCAGAGCTAGCAGCGGTTTCAGTTTCAACTAGTCATGATAAGTACCCAGTTAACAGTTTGACCAGTTAGACTGTTGAACTTTATAGGGGCTAATACTTCGAGATTTGTATATGCTTATGTTTTCATAAATAGAGTCTATAACACAGTGTTTTTGTTGTTTACCACTGTGCAATACAACCCCAGCTGACTAATTCTGATCCGACAGCATAAAATTAAAATATATAAGATGTTTAAATAAAGAAGCAAAAAAAGCCATGTGGATTATCAATTCTGAAGACCGCCACCCTATGTAATGGGCAAGGTGTGACAGGGGATGACATCATATTTGACTGAGCGCTTAGGAACAATATTTTTTCAGTCACTGTTGCACATGCTCAATCAATAAGGGATGATATAATCAGTTACTGCGCGTGTGAATAGGTTATGTAAGGATTGCATTTCCAAGATTACACTTGTGCAATGTCCAGTGGCGTAAAGGCGGAGGGGGCAGGTTGCCACCCCGACGACTTGGCAGGGAAAAAAAATTGCAAAAAGCATGCTAAATCAGCCGTTTTTTAGCCTCTGACCGGGGAAAATTGGCCCTTTTGCCCCCTGAGCGGGAAAAAATTTCCCAAGCCTGGGAAAAATTTGCCCCCTCAGAGTGGGCAGGCCGTTATGCCACTGGCAATGTCAGCCTCTGCCCAGAAAAAACCAAACCCATTTGGGCTCAATGCTACACAATTTTGAAGACAGAACTCAAATTTCATATTTTTTTTTCTGTAAGGTTGTCATACTTGAAATCCCCTTTTCCTACATGAGGTCAATACAAAAATTTAATGGACGTCAAGTCTTGATTGAATTTAACATTTTCAGGCTTTCTTTCAAATTCCGGAAAATTTCCCCAGTGCATTTCAGAAGTAACCAATATAGCTCACTGGGAAAAATAATAGTTATGGGAAATAGTAGCAATGACACCAAAATCCTAAACCCATAAACCAAAAAACAAAATAGAATGGAGACGCTGTGGACAAAGAAATTACTCTTAATGTGTGGGCCCTAAAATGGCCATCAGTAAAAACTTGTGATTATACAGGTGGCCCTGGAAGCTATTGTTTTGGCTTACCAAGAGGTCTGTGCGTGTCCTCTAAGATCAGTTACCATTGTGCAACCAATTAATTACATCAGAGATCAGTGTTATGTGAATATGTGTGTTTACTATAGCAACCCCTTAAGAAGCTCTCTAGTGCATCAATTTTTTTAAAAAAACATTAAGAAAGCAGAACCGAATTGCAGGCACTTAAAGCCACTATCAGTCTTTGTTTTCAAATTTAAAATGCCCATTTTGTCTCTACATTGCTAGTGTAGGTCATAGCAACAACTTAGATTACAGTTCTTTATGAAAAACAGAACACTAAAGCATTTTAAAGCGGTCTTGAAAGATGCCATTTACGGACTGTTTCTACACCTAAAAAAAGTTGGATCCTGACTTTTATTAGTAAACAAAGCATAAAAATTGTCACTGCTTGACAAATACAACGTGTTACGCTTAGCCACTTGCAGGGGTCAACAACAATTTTGAGATAAACTACTTGATCATTTACAACAAACACAAAAAAGTCAATAGGAAAATACAAGCCTTGAATGTAGATACAAGGCAAAAATAGCTATTTCAATGCACATGCTTTATTTATCGATTCAGTAACTGCTTGTTTTGAAAAATTAAGTAAAAAAAAACCCTTTGTGTTTATCACATAGGAATATATTTTATGCAATAATTGGTATTGAATATTCTTCTCAAATTACTCATCTTGAGAATGTATGTTTGTGTGCCATGATTTTTGTGTGCATGATGCATGTGCAAGTTGCAGAATGGGGGTGTGGGAGTGTGTGAGTGTGTGTGCAGAAGTCCATCCCCATAATTAACATACAATGGAATAAAGCCTGATTAATATAGTATTGTGGTTTATTCTGCTAAAGTTGTCTAAACTCTAAGAAAGAAACTAAGAAAGAAAAAAATAGAATTTCATGGTTCTTGGCTTTTGTGCTTGCTATTCGCCATCGAAGTGGTTACATAACTCCCTGGTTACTGGATCACGCACCTTTTGGAATGTTATTGCAGGCCGTAGACTTTGTGAAGTGATCATTTCGATCGTGGTGCAGGACTCAAAAGCGTAATCCAGTTGACATAGTAACGACCGGATTACATGTAACACTTCACTAGCGAATATTCAAAGAATATAAGTTGTGGGCTGCTCCATGACCTTTGACCTTGGCATATTACCTTTGACCTCATCAACATATGAGGGATCCCATGGTGCACCCATGACACAAGTTTGGTTCCAATTAAACTTTTCAATTTAAATTGAGGTCAATTTAAAAAAAAAAAAACTTAACACAATTTTTTAAAAACTTAACATTTTAGTGACACACACATCCACCCACACACACACTCCACACCCCCATCCACACACACCATTACACACGCACAACAGTAGCTAAGCCCAGTGGCCAGGACCAATCGTTGAAGACGAGGTTAAACGTGTGAACAATGACGAGAAACAACGTTGGATTTGACAAATCAACGTTGTTGTTCTAACGTCATGTCACGTTGAAACGTTGATCGTGCCCACTGGAGTGGGTCCCTCCAGCTATAGTGGCGAGACCCATGCCAAAAGGGAGAAAATCAGATATTATGATAGTCTTAGAGAGAGCTGTCACCCCCCCCCTTTAACATAAAATGAAGAAAGGCCTAATGTGTAATGGGGTTGATCCATTAAAGGTGTCTAAGGAAAGTGGTGATTTTAACATAAATATTAAAAAAAAAAGTTGTTTACGAAAAGTGGTTGATTTTAACACAAATAAGGAAAAGCAAAGCATCTCTAAGAGAGTGGTGATTTTACACAAAAAGCAAAAAATACAACTTTAGGGACATACAGTACTATGTCTGCCAGCCAGCACCAGGAATCTGGCTGAGCAAGTTAAGAGGACACTGGACACATTTGAAAAATAGTGCGCCCTCAAGATTTAAAATCGAATTGTTGCATGGTTTAAAGCTTATTAAGCCCTCACCCGACGGATAAGGACCAAATCAGTTCCTATGGGTAAAACAGAACGATTTTGTAATTTAACGTCGCAGCGACGCTTAAGTCAAGCAGACGACGAAAAATGGCATTTAACACAAGAACACGACGCCGTATGCTTGTTTCACACGCTATGCACACAGTTTGACCGGGCTATAACCTTGTGGTTTTCTATCAGTGAGTACGAGTCCAAAAATTCATGTAATATCACATTTGTGATAAATTATGGAAAACTTTAAACGTTGGGCTAAAAATTACCGGATGTCTTTATCCTCATCTTCAATGTCCCTATTCTGTTGGGGTCTGTTATTGATGTGTCAAATATATTTCTGTTCTTCCCTGGCATAGACTATCATTTGAGAGCAAGTTTTTTTTTTTTTTTTTTTTTAATTATATTTGTGCCAGTGCCGCTTTAAATCCTTTGAAGTCTTTGTCCACTGATAGCCGACATACAAGATTAGTGTTTCAAGACGTGCTTAAAATTTTGAGGGCGTTCATAAATAGAAAGTTGAACACATCTGAATACATTTCACTCATTTTGAATGGCAATGTTTATCATTTTTAAAATTTTGTACATTATTCCAAGGACTAAACAATGAGTTCAACTAATCACCAATCAGGTAACTTTGACTACAGCAGCGTATTTTCCGAAGTTCGCTGATGGAATAATATGAGATTTATTTTTGCGGTAACATACGTACAAACTTTGATTTGGAGAAAAAGGTACTTTGTAAACCGGCCGTTTTGCAAGCAATTTAGACAAGGCAGTGGCATCATCAATTTAGTGGAAGTACAGCCACAGAACTTTTATCTGGGAAATGGGTGCATAAATTTGATCTTTCCTCAGGAGCAAACTATAATGTTCACATAAATACCTACAAGACTTTCAACCATTTCTCGGAGCGGCACTCCCAGCTCCTGCATTTCTGCACCCCTGGCGAAGGTATTTTTTTAGCCAATATTAGCATAAACTTTTGCTAAATTTGACTATTTATCTATGGCATTAGTGTTCCTGAGAAAGGACTCAACTCTCTAATGTAATAGGTGAAAATCGCTCATTCAAGGAGGGCGATTCTAGGGACCAGTCTTTGTTGGAGCTAAAGACTCTTTAAAGAGTGGGCTGTCTCTAATGGAATTAAAGTACATAAATTGCTTCACTCTGTAAAATGAAACTTAGTGGGACTTTTGTATCTAAATATTTGTTTACAAATGGGAGAGTTACCCATGAATTATGATATATTAAAGGCAGACTCAGAGATTTCCTGAGGTGGGAGGGCGCCCTCAAATTTCAAAATATCGTGTTTTTTTGCGATGGACCATAATGCTTGTCCATATACTAATCACTGTGTGAAATGCCTAAGCTGAAACGAATTCCTTCATATAGAAAATACAACTTGTTATAAAATTCCGTATCCGGAAGTTTGTTATACACAGTATTCCTATGGGACGTAATACTACACATAAATGTTGCTGCATCAAAACGAAAAATCTGATTCATCTGCTAAATTCAGAATTGTTGCATTTTAGGTTACTATCTTAGTTCTAGTGACTATTTTTTCTTAATTAAGCAAAATAATTAAGAAATAAAGGGAAGATGTTATGTTTATGGCGCGAAAATGTGGTCCGAGGCAAGTTAAAAACCTGAATAATAGGCGAGGCGCAGCCGAGGAGACCCTATTATTTCAAATGTTTTACTGCCGAGGACACAATATTACGACATAAACAACATGAAACACCGCACCCTTTATTTCTCTATTCTATTACCGTAAGAAGTAACAAATACCAGAAAAAAAAACTGGCCATTGCCTACTAAAAAAAAGTAACAGTGTTTACGTCTTTAGAGCACGGCTGTGTCTTCCGCGTTAAATGTTAGCGTGGCGATTATAGTGCTGGTGGACGCGCCGAAAAAAGAATGTGCGTTTTGCATCGCGCATTAGAGCGTAATCGCGCCCATTATTGCAGAATAATGGGACAGTAAACAACAATCAAAGGAGGCGCGCTTTTGAATAATGGGCATAGAGGTATACCGATAATATTGAGAAATCTCTGAGTCAGATGTAAGGATGGTTTTTTAGCAGATCATTATGATGGCCGTCTTTTTAAGAGACATGGAGGCAGTTCAGAGAGAAAGAAAAGCGCCCCCAATGAAACTTTTTTTTGCATAATGAATGCCTGCTAATGTATTAGATCACTCATGAAATGAATGAGGCCGCCGAATACGCTTCTTAGTAATAAGATGATGATTTTAGTAGTTCTGTCTTGCACGAAAATCAAAGCATGGTTTCCATTGGGGCGATTACGATAAACAGGAAAGCTCATAAGAAAATTTGCATTTTTTTTACTATTTACTAGACTATACTTTCAAGTTGTACTTGCTTTGTCCAATACACCTTCGAACATTATACGGTAGGTGGTTACATCTGATCAAGTGGCAATTTGAGAGAAAGTTGTATCCTCTAAACAAATCTCCTGTCACTTTAAGAGAACAAAAAACAGTTCAGCGCCATTTGGAAGGGGTGTAATCACTCGAAAATCATCAAAATGTAAATTTCAGCTTCTTTCCATTGGATTTTATTAACCCCTGAGGGATACGGCCGATTTGATTGGTCAGATATCGGCTAGATACACCAAATAACCCAATCAGATACATGGTAAGAAAACCTCAAAGGTTTGTACAGGAAATAGGGCAGGGCTATTTGATTGGTTATCAACGGTTAATCCTGATATATCATGTAATGGCCAATCAGAGATACTGTAAAAAAGGTGGTTAGAACCCAGGGGTTAGTTAATTGCACCTGAGATAATCTGGTATTAGAAACACAATGGATGGTATTCTGAAAGGAAAGTCTAAACTTTAGTCCTGGGTTTTAAAACCAGGGTTAGTCATACATGAGTGACCTTTTCCTTTAAACATACTACAAAAGTTAAAAAGAAACGGGTGAGAAAATTACTAATGGAAGGGCCATTTCGGCCCATCCATGAGGAATTTATCACCCGTTTGGACATTTCATGATGTTGAAAGAAAAAAAGGTCCACTCATGTAGGATAACACTGGAACTAACGTTGATCCCTTAGAAACCAAACCAATATTAGTTTAAAAAGGGCATTATGGTTAGCATGTGTCTCGTCCGGAGTACTTTAAAAAAAAAATAAAATGATTGTAATCCTGAAACAGTTGTGGACCATGTAAATGTCTCTTTTATTTTTAGAAACAAAATCTAAGCAGAGTGGCGGACACAATTGGACCATGATATAAGTAGGGACATGCATGAGCCTATCATCTGTCGCAAAAATAGACAAATCCATTGCGGGAATCGTGCAATGTAGGCTACCAAAGGTTATAATTGGATGTATAGGCCCTCTATGAGCCAATTCGCCACAGAAAGACGTGTTAAACTCGATTGTGAAAAGAAAATCATATTTGCCGCAATGAAATTTCATAAAATTTAATTTTTTAGTTTTTTGATTTATTAAAATGTTTGAATTATATTACAACGGTGTCGCCATCGATATTTTGTGTTTTATGCTGGTTGGTCATAATAAATGAGACCTTCAAACAGCTGTTGTGAACCCATTACCTAGACAATATTCTTGACAGGATATTTGCCAAAGACCCCAACAGATTTGTTGAATTTTGGAATTGGATGTGTGCAAATCCAGATATAGGATTACCAAGGTAAATGCTTCTATACCCATCAGCAAGCCTGTGGCAGGATTTCTTGATATATATTTCAATCTAATGAGGTAAACGGGGGTGGGTATATATAATTTCCACGTTCCCCACGTATTACTCTATCGGTTGTAACACTGAGCCATTCACCTCTATGACAGAACATTCGGTTGAGACAATGTGAATCACACCAGACCTAATGGGCAGCTCTCACTAGAGTCAGCTGAGCGTGGACATTGCCAATAAGTTCTAGTTAGATGCAGTTGACTTGCAGCTAGCAGAGTTCTTGTAAAAAGCCGTAGATGCTAACTGTCAATGTGCTAGCCATAACTTGGCCTCCGGGATATGTTCAAGCCGAAACTAGAGGGTGTTTGTTTTTTGCTCCAGTTGTAAAACAGCTAGTAGGCAAAGGACGTAGGATGATTTAAATTGGGATTATACATTTTTCTGAACTAAAATGACACATACAGTTTATGCTGTATAACTAAAAGAGACATTGAGGAGATTTCCAGGAAGAAGCACCCCCAATTTTCTCGAACCCCGATTTTTTACATATGTGGAAGCTTACCAAGTATTAGCCTTACCACAAAAAACTGCCAATAAGCAGTCAATAGGCATTCGATAGGCAGTCGAAGACCATTCAATGTATTGATAAAGCAGGCAAGCATTGACTTTAAATTAGTCGAAGGTCTCTATACATGTAGTCAAACTCAAAATAGGCAGTCGATTGTTTGAAAAATAAGCAGTCGAAAAACAAATATTAGAAATTAGCCTTCATAGTCAGAATCAAAAATAGGCCCACAGTCAGTATTTGAAAATTAGGCAGTTTGAAGGACCAATCAAAATAAGCAGTCATTGAAAGCTTAAATAAGCAGTCAAAACACCTAATTTGCATAATGTAACATGCCACCAACTGCATTTCAATTGCTGAGGGATATGGCAGTTTGAAGTGTGGAGGCAATTTATTGGGTGGATATTCTGGTTTTATTTCAATCAATTGCTTTATTTATTGTTTGTGGATCACAATTGTCTACAGAATTACAGAGTATGTAATTGAGTTTAGATAAACACAATGCAAGTACGTTGGCTCAAATCTATAACAGAATTGCAAACTGCCGAATTTGCCGGGTGTTGTAGGCTTTAGCACAATTGGCATTTAAAGTTTTAGGACTATATAATCATGTACCAGTGTATGAGTGTATTTGGTGTGTTATTGCAGAGCATGTTGTTTGCAAATGTTTACGATAGCTACTCTTAACATTTAAGGGGCATTCTGTGATCCCGTACGGCCTGATCATATACCCACCGCTATATGTGTAATTATATATTTTTGTCCATAAACATAGAAAAGCAACATATTGTGGACAAAATCTCTGATGATAATGCAAAGAATTGTAATCACGCGAGACTGAAGCTTAGGTGTATTTAAGGTCGTGCGCACACCCGGCCGTTGGTGTATTGTATAAATAAGGGACTAATGTTTACCCTTCTGAAAACCACTTGCAGTTGGAATTTTAAACTCTGGCCATGATGGGTACAAATTGAATATTCCGTCAACTTTTCTGTACCAATTAATTTAAAGGTGCTGATCCTATTTATCGGTCGAGTTAGCGACAGTATATTAATTTTACTCGGGCCATTTGGGCGGCCGTTTCCCCCGGATTTTTTGTTCGCGGTCTCCGACAATGTGTTTAATTTTGGCGTGAAATGTGAAATGATGTGAAAATGGTACGTGCCAAATTAATGTCAATGGCTGGTGGTTGACCCACCCTCCTATTCTGTCAGTGTTCTTACTGATATGAGCGTCTGGCACTTCACGATGCCTATCAAGTAACGGTGGTGGGAACCAAACTTGCGTTTTTTACGGTAGGGTTAGAAGCAATAATGAATATGCAAGGGCCCTATTCCAAATTGTGCTAATATTGATGGTAACCATTAACACTTAACTGCATCAAGGGGGGGTTCTAGGGACCCATTTTTTGTTTTTTTCAGCCGTGCGATTTTTACCTTTGCAATATATTTGGTTTATTAATTTTTGTATTTGTCTACACTTGTAGTTGCGCTATGCATTGTGCAAAAAAAATCCAAATTCCTCGCTGTCGTTTGAAGTGTTGTGTAAATTAGCATGGGTCCCTAGGAGCCCCCACCTATGCACTAACGATAAGTACCGAACGGACAAAAACCAAAAATCTTATTAGAGTTACGGTGATTCTGATTTCATAATGCATACACCTAGTGAATAAACAAAGTAAATAAATACTTAAAAAAATTAAAAAAATTAAAAAAATTAAAAAAATTAAAAATATTTTTTATACATAATGTAGCGGTTACTGTAGGAACTATGGTAAATTATACAAGTAACCTTAAAAAATATTAAATGGCATAGACATTTAGTTGGTGTTAATATGGTAAATATAGCTCATTCTTCCCAATTAACGCAATCAGCATTAGTCTAGGTGACTTGAAGCAATGCGTAGAAAATGCAGAAATGAAAGAGAGAAACCAAATTAGTGTCTTTTTCGCACATTTTGACGCAACATTACAATCAATGTTTGCCAATTTTTACCCTGAACAACTTCTTCCGTTTTTGATTTCTTTATTGTTGATGTCTTTGAAGCCTTCTAACTGTGGTGGATTTCATCAAAAAAATCCTTTAGGGAAAGTGGTTTTATAGGGGGGGGGGTCCCTAGGAACCCCCCCGTTATGCACGAACGGAAGTGCAAAACCCCTTATGCAGTTAAGTGTTAAAAATGGTTTTTTTAATTTCTGTTTTTTATATATCTTGCGAATGAAAGGGATTGAGGGCTCAAATTCAGGATGACAATGACGAAAATAAAGCTTTTCAACAAATATCAAAACGATACTATATACTTCAGGTTAAATCAGGTGGGGAGTTAGGCCTGTAACAGGATTTTTTAGGGGGAAATATTTTTTTCTTTTTTTGACCTTTTTTG
>JAMKCH010016230.1:0-23131 GCA_023653785.1 Ophioderma brevispina
TTTTTGTATCCATTCAGTATTATATAAATATCCAAAACACTTTTTAATTGATGGAAAACATTTCAACTTTTAGACCTATATGGCACGTCAAATAAACAAATAAAAATCATCTACCATACTTTATTGTTTACAATCAATTCTTATTAATTTTTAATATGTAAATTAAAAAAAAAAAAATGTTTATGAGTGCAAATGGTACAAATATTTTTATGCGGTGAATAATTGCTGTTCCTTCAACGAGGCAAGACGTGATTACCAGGGTGAACGCATTCAAAACCAGTCGTCTCCTTGCTGTGCGCTGACATTTTGATATTTCAGGAATAATTATCAGTTTGGGTTCTTTATCCACATAATGTCAATTCGATCAAACAATCCGCCAAAATATCAGTTGTTGGATGTTTGGTTCTATTGGGTGGTTAAATTTTGTCCTACCCATGGCCACGACGAATGAAATGACACATGTCGTCCTGATTTTTAAATAAACCGCCTCAAGAATACATCTTTTCACCTACGCCATTCCTTATGAAAAAAAGAGTATCTGAGCACAATGATCCAGGTACCATATTTTTAACACCTGGCCACCTCTAACACACATAATTTGTATCACTACCCGATTAGTGTATATGCAAAAGCGGCAACCCACAGTATGTGGAAGAAGCGAGGCAGCCATTGCTTTTCTATTGTTGGTACTCTAGGTTTTCTTTGGTGGTCCGGCAAACATGCGAGACCGGTGAATTTCCTAAAGATTACTAACGTTGTTGCCTCTCTATCTATATTGAACCTCTTTGGTGATTACCCATAATGTAAAAATGAGTTGATTGGAATTGGAACATTCCATGCATTTAATTAAGCTTTCGCTATACTCGGGGACAAAACCCCTTTGACGAGTGCGTACCAACTGGTTGTAAAATGGGGTGGAGCTATCAGCCGCGTAATGAGCGTGGTCGGACCCCGCAACAGCAGATCGCTTTTCGATTTTTTCTTTCTGCAGGTAATACGCAGAGAACAAGGGGTCCGTCCCTGAGTAAGTAATACTTAACTGCGCATACATACTCTTACTCTCTGTACCTCTGCTGTCCAGGCTCGAGTATGCAGTAGCGACGCGGGCGTATACATTGTGCCGCCTTTCAGCGCGCGGCGTAAGCAAAGCACACGCGCACTGCAACTGAAAGGCGTTACTTGGTATACGCCGCGCGTTCGTCACTTAATAACTTTCAGACAACCAAGTATAGAATTAAAATTTAGAATAGGCCACTTAATAATGCAGACTAAGACTCATGAGAGATTGGACATCATGACATGCCTGGGTTTGTGTATCGCAAGCATAACGGCCATAACCGTATTAACGCAAAGGTAGGCGAGAAAGTAGCACGTGTTGCCGGATGTCCAACGCGTTGCGGTGTCGGCCAATTAGAATGAAACAATTTCTTTCTGTACGTATTTCCAAAAATATAGACCTACACACGTTGCAAAGTATCTAGACGCGTGTGGGAAACGCACTTGAGTCCTTTCGCCAATGCGTTGCGGCGGCAACCAATCAAAATCATGAATTTCCTGTGACGTATTTCAAAAAATAGATCACAATGCGTTGCGGAAATACTTTATATGACCCCCTTATGGCCTTAACTCACAAACGCTTGCAGCCTTCACAACAAACGTTGTTGCAAGCCTTCACAGCACGTTGTATGCAATAAGGGTCCTAACGTATTGCCGCAACCCTGGTGAGGTTGGCAACGCGTTTTGACTGTCGCAAACCGTTGCGAGATTTATATTTTTGAAATACGTCACAGAAATTCATGATTTTAGTGTCGCACCGCAACGCGTTTGCCAAATTTTTTTGCAACGTGTTGTGACTTTCTCACAACGCGTCGTGGCAATACGTTAGATTATGTACACTTATGAAGTTATGGCTTGTGGACCTTCGTAATGCGTTGTGAAGCTTTGTAAAGGTTTGCAACGCGTTGCGGATTTATTTTTTAAATACGTCACGATTTTCATGATTTGATTCCTACCACCGGCACGCGTTGCCGGAAATGTCGCAACCGGTTGCTACTTAATTTCTCCGCAAGATTGGGCAATACGTTAAATTGCCTTTATATTTTTGTAGTCGCGTGCCCTGGTGTTGGACAGTTAAGCTACCGTAGGTATGAGTTCAGCATTCTGCCAACACTCTTTTAGTTTACTGCAGTGGTTAATTCCGTTGAGGCTGCCCGAATTCATAGGGGTTGTGGACAATACAAAATTCTTTCCCTGAATTTCCCTGAGATGAGTTACACCTATTAAGCTTTCAGAACCATTGGATGTTTTTTTCAAATTAAACTTACCTTTGAATTTAGATAGGGATTTCCTAAAATGTCAGCAAGAGCCCATATTTGTAGTAATTTTTCCATGCACTGACATCCATCCGCCATCGTGAATTTGAAAACGAAATTCGAAAGAAGTCCGGTGGTGCGGGAAAGCCGATGCACCCCGTGTGTTGCAGTAGTTTCTGTAATGCAGGTCATTAAAAGTTGAAAAAAATGCTGCATTCGGTCACTGCGCTAGCTTTGTTTAATCATGTTAACTTACTTGTTTATATTTAATTGACTTACAATTAATATAGATTTACATGTAGTTGAGATTGCGAGTAAAAATAATACGCACATTTGTCGGCAAAATGACCACTGATCTTTGATCACGTCTTTCGTAGTCAAAATGACCCATGAAAATCGTACAATAATAACCCCCTATGGTGGGTCATAAAACACCCCAAAACGTGGTTGATTCAACTGACCACGGAAAAAAATGACCCCATTGTTTTTAAGTGTGTGTATGCGACACATAGTGTGGTATAAGATTTTCCAGTTAGAAAGGTTTATAAAAGTTATCTTAAGTAGATGATGACGTAATTGGTTGTATACAGACAACGTTGAAATGTGATATATAGTTTATCTGCATAAATATCACAAGACTTATCAGATGCAATTATAATGTTGGATATCGGTATCCTCCAGTAGGTAGCACAATGCTAAATGCAGACACAGTTAAAAGGTTGATATACGCAATCTCCAGTATAGAGAGCACAAAAGCTGCGTACAGACACAGTGTAGAAATGTGTTAAGCTATCTCCATAGACAGCACAAAGACTTCATACAGACACAGTTAAAAACTCCTGACAAAGCTAATCTCCATTAAGGGCAAAAGGCCTGTTTACAGACACATTAGAATTCTGATAAAGCTTTCTCTGGTGTATCACACAGGCGTCTATCAGACATCGTTAAAATCTGCTATACTGTCTCCAGTAGAGAGCAAAGGCTGTATACAGACACAGTTAAAAATCCTGATAAAGCTAGCTCCGGTAGATAGCTCAAAGGCTGAATATAAATACAGTTAAAGAAAGCGATATACTATATCTCCATAATAGCATAGGCTGTATACAGACACAGTTAGAAATCCTGATAAAGCTATTTCCAATAGATAGCACACAGGCTGTATACAGGCCATGTACGTTTATATGTTCTAGTGGCGCGATGCGTGTTCTTCTTCTCCTCGTAGTTAGATGATTATTTAAAAAAAAAATGTTAAAGAAAACGCGAAGTAAAGAGTAATGATCTCGTGTCCTAGTTTGGTTTGCAGTGATATGATGGCTGAGCCTCTATAGTCTGTTATAAAATTGTCTACAGACAGTTAGAAATCCCGATAAAGCTATCTCCGGTAAATAGCACAATGGCGCGACACAGTAAAATACCGATAAAGCTTATCTCCGGAGATACTCAATGGCTCTTACAGATACCTTTAGAAATACTGCATGCTATATCAAGCAGAGAGGCTGCATACAGACACAAGAAATGCAGATATAAGCATATCGACAGTAGATCAGCACAATACTGGCATATAGAAATGCTGATATAAGCTAATCTCCAGTAGTGCCAAAATAGGCATAGACATGCCACCTTAGAAAGAAAGTAAATAATTTTCCATAGGCAAAACCTGTGTCATGCAAGAATTCTCTCTACATAAATATTAACACAGAATGGATTTCAATACACACTCAGAGTGCTGACATACTAGCTATCTTAGTAGATAAAAAATAATTCATAGACAAGCAAATGTTGATTTCAAGTTGCTAAGAAGTATAGTATGCTAATTACACATACACAAGTAACACAGGGACGTAGCTTCAGTAGATAGCAAATAATTTGTAAATAAACAGGCAGAGCTGTTTCAGTCAGCTTTCCCAGCAAAAAAAGAACAAGAGGAATTGACGAAGAGGGAAAATTTTGGCAATACGATATCTATCCATATTATAGAGAAGTAATTCGTACATCCAAGTAGCGAGTTTAGATGTCTTAATAAGCAAAGTATTTACCAACCAAAAATAGTTGGACGCCAGGATTATACATTGAAAACTTATCTCAATAGACCACTAATTAGAGAAAGAAAGGGGACAAAACCGTTAGCTCCAGTTACTATAAGTATAGAGGGTAGTTCCAAACATACACAGGACAAGTTGTTGAAAACAGCCTTCTTGCAGTAGATGACACAAGTAAGTCAGACAAATAGTCAGAGTTGTTAAGATAAGAGTCTGTTTGGTTTATGGTATCCAGCATTGACATATGTACATAGATTTAGCCGGAAAACTTTGTAATAATAGCAATAATACATGATTGTCTGGGGAATTCAGACGCAAAGAATCAAGAAAATTTGCATATTTTAGTTTTCTTTTCTGTTTGAGTATAGGTGGTTGATTGATTGATGATTTTATTCGGTAAAACAACATTAAAATACAATAATTGCACTAACCTGTAAAATAGAAAAAACATGATTAAAATACAAAGTAGAGAATAATGTTATTATACATAAAAGACATAAAAATTGTTTCACTGGATAGCCCATGAAAGTCATAAAAATAACTATTTCCAATGGGGTCAATTGAACAAGCAAATTTGGAAGGAAACAAAACATATTGCACAAGGCATGTAAAAGAGAATAAATGTAGATCACAAGCATCTTAGAGCAAGGCCAGTATAAAATGTTAATGAAATAATAACTACAGCAAAGGGCCTTGGCTTTCCAATACATTTTAGGTTTTTTCCAGTTGAAACATACAAATTTCTAATTTGTAAATTCATCTGGAAAGAGAGTTCCAGTCATGAATAGCACAGTTAAAAAAAATGTGGAACCGCACATCCTTTGTTCTTGGAACTCGGAATTGTAAGTTGCTAACTCCGGTGCGTATTTGTGAACCATTGCAACTTTATCAAAATTTTCATGGAGGTAGGGAGAAATTATCATTAAAAAATCTTAAAAGCATGACATAGGCGAAGAAATTTTACTCTGTCTGAGACACTCAGATATCCAATTTGAGAACGTTCTTTTTGACCAACATGTGAGCGGGGACTTATTGGTAATGAAACGAACCATTTTGTTCTGGGTCGTTGTGACCCGTTTTGAGATTTGAGTTGAGACCAGAATACCATGAAGAAGAAGCATAATCAAATAACCATTGAATAAGTGCAGAACATAGAAGGTTGCGACAATTTTGGTTTAAGAAGCGGCCTTGTCTGTACAAAAAATTAACCTAGCATTCGCTTTGCAAGAACATTAATTGGCAATGTCTTCCCCGGAAACACATGTTGGTCAACTCAATACCAGATATTAACTGACTTTTTAGCATTTATTGTGTGACCAGCACTTTGGATCTTAAAATCAGATCTTTGTTTAACTTCGTTTTGATCCATAGATGACACATCGGTTTCCCAGGTGCAGCGACAACTTGTTATCAACTAGCCACTTATTACAAGAATCCAAAGCAGAGCCAAGTTTCTTGGAAATCACCTCCGGATCTTTGTGGGAGAAAAAAGGATTGTACTGTCATCGGCATAGAGAAAAGTTTACAATCAGAATCAACACTAAGTTCCATATCATGATGTAACCAGAGGAATAATAGTGGACCTAAAAGGCTGCCCTGGGGAACTCCGCATGTGACTCAAGTGGTTAGAGAAAGGTTTACCAACGGTCACCACCTGTGTTCGTTCAGATAAATATGATCGAAACCACTCCACTGACTCACAGCCCCCATAGCTTCAGTTTTTCAGAAGAATAAGCATGGTTCCCGTGTCAAACGCCTTTGGTAGGTCAAGCATATCATGCCATTATATAGCCACGAGACGATTGAATTTGATCAAAATCTAAAAAAGGTACACGAGCAAGAGTCAGTAGAAAATGATTGACGCAAAACCAGATTGATATTTAGACAACAAATTGTTTTGGGACAAATAATTTTCAAGCTGAACATAAATAGATATTTCCAAAATTTTTGACACAATGTTTAAAATACTCAAATGGCCTGTAGTTTCCCACTTCAGTTCGTTATTCTTTTTGAACAGTGGTGTTACTTTAGCCATTTTAAAATCATTGGCACAATGCGGTGTTATGAAAGGTTGACGATGTGGGTGGATAGGTGTTTTGTAAGCTAATAGGTCGTATTTTGTATTTGCTCTGACGAAAAAGGCGAAGGAAATTATACACAAGGTACAACTTGTACACGTATGAATATTTAAAGTATTGTATACATTCCTTGATGCCATAACATTCGCGATTACTTGTTTTTCAGGCAAGATCGATGTGAAATAATTATGGTCCGCGGGAGCCAGAAGTCCGGGTCCATAGACGATAACGGAATAAAGCGTGAAACTATGTTGCGTGAAGACTCAACTGGGAATTGAGTGCCCTATTCTTTACCGTTGTAGCCGGACTTAGAGTATGGCAGAGACTATAATTACTTGCTAACAACGCTCACATGATATAGTTTCCAGTCGCAGCGAGCGATTAGGGTGCGCATACCCGGGATTTTGGACCCAGATCCATGTTAACGCATGCCTCACAGCAAAATCTCCGTGCGACTGGAAGTATATCAGGGCGGTGACTTTAGACGGATAACCACACCAAAACTCCCCACACATCATTGCTTCCTCCAAAAATTATGAAGTTTGTGTGTTTTTGAGAATTATTGTTTATAACTATATACACTAAATATCCATTAAAAAAGCTACAGCCCAGTTAAACACCACTAGGCCACCTAATTATTTGGATTAAGATAAAAACGACTACAACATTCACAATATATAATCATGTATCCGCAAAAACTTGAATTTGCGCTTTTACTTCTACCTGTCGGTCCCATTTATACATTCAGGGGCTCAAGTGTAAGTCTCGAAGCCAAGTAATAAATTGTTTCGACATCAATGAAAAACTCAATTTAACATAGCAGGCTTGCTCTGTGTTCATCATCTGCCTTGGGCTAAACACAGCTCCTCATTCGTTTCATCAACCGCACCAGAAGTGTCGACAAATTCCCTTCGCCCATATTTTACAAATGCGGTCGTTGGTCTTTGAAGTTTAGTCGTCCTAACGTTTAACTCCTCAATGCAATATTTTTCGCATTATTTTAACGATTCATCGCAGACTTATCGTGGCGCGAAAATTCCTCCTTTAGTAGCCAGTTATCAAATTTAATTTCTTTTAAGCGGTCAAGTACACCACTTTAAAGACCTGTGCTTATCAGGGTTACCACTTACATGATAAGCCCGTCCTCTTTACTGACCTTAGTTTAATAAGATGATACGTTAAACAGACGTAGAGTTGTTGAAGTAAATTGTTTAAAATTTCACTGTGCCACCACACTGCTGAGTAATGAAAAACGCATTTTAAGGAGTTCACTAATCATTGAGTGTATTTTTGCCTATGTGTTTTTCGTCAATTTTTCTTGAACACTATGACAAATTTCTGGATATTGGTAATCTTATAGAAAGGCTTCAAGAATAATTCCTATATTTACTTAACGCATACCTTTGTGCACAGTAAAATATTTCGCGTGGCCAAAATATGCACATCAATTTAAATCTATTTGGATTAGAACCCATATTCACAATATATAGTACAGAAGATGTAATTTGGGACGTTCTTAATTAAAGCCTTTTCTTAAAATCCATTATTTTATAGAATTTTATCGTACATGTTTCAGAAATTGAGTTAAAAACTACAACGAAACATGAAGTATGGGTGTCACGGCAGAAGACAGCTATCTCAGTAGATAGCCAAAGAATGTTACATACACATCTTGATAGAAGCTCTCTCCATTAGTAGTCAAAGGCTGAATACAAATACAGTTAGAAATGATGATATACTATCCCCTGTAGATAGCACACAGGCTTGTCTACAGATACCGTAGAGTTTAATAATAATAAAATTATAATATTGTATTTTTTAAAACGCGCGACATATCCACGTTAACATGCTCAAGGCACTGCGGCAGCCATGAAAGACTGCTCAGTACATCAGAGAAACCAAATACCAAACATATTTATGCCAATAAGCCCGATTTAGAAGAGGAGGAAACCGGAGTACCCGGAGAAAACCTGCGGGAACGCGTTGATCGAGAAACCAAATTCACTAAGCCCCGAAACGAGCCCCTGCTCGGGATCGAACCCGAAACCTCATTGGTGAAAGGCGAGGTAATTACGCTGCGGCCACAATCCTGATCAAGCTTCGCTCCGGTACATAGCACAAGGGCTCCCTATACAGATACTTAAATATACTGATCATGCTATCCTCAGCAGAGAAGGCCGCATACAGACAGAGTGACAGATGCAGATATAAGCTATCTACATAGCAATAGCACAAAGACGTCTACCGACTATAGGGTGATTCGGATAGTATGGACCTACCATATATTATAAATTATGTTTAGATAATAAAACCAATATATTGACATGAACTGTGGCAAAAAAGTCTTTAAATTTAAGTTTAACCTTTAACCTTGAATTTAATGAACTTTCCCTTCCCTAGTTCTCTATGACTTTACTTTTCTCCTCGCCTTGTTGTTTGCACATGCTTGTCCCGTTAATCAAAGAGGCAACCGAAGTTATTTGGCACACTGCATAAGATGGTCTGCAAATCCACAAATTGCCCTCAAATTTCATCACGGATAAACATTCAACGGAGGCTGACACGTTGTCTTGAAATTATTGACAACCAGTTGTTTACTGCTTAAGGCAACTGGCCTGAGGGCATCATAACTGATTCTTTGCCCTGTCCCCATACTGAGATCCTAATCACCCTATAGTTATAAAAATGCTGATATAAAAGCAATCTCCAGTAGATGCAAAATATGCATACACTATGCATCTTTAGAAGAAAGTAAATAACTTATACATAGGCAAACTGTTGTCATGCACGAAGTTTTCTCCTTATAAAATATTACACAGAATGGATTCAATACACCTCAGAGTGCTGACATACTAGCTATCTTAGTATACAACAGAATAATTAATAGACAAGCAACTGTTTGAGTTCAAGTTGCTTCAGAAATAGTATGATAAACCTACACATACACAAGTAACACGGGTGACGTAGCCAGTAGATAGCAAAATCATTTGTAAATAAACAGGCCGAAATCTGTTCATGTCAACTTTCCTCAGCAAAATCCAAGAGGAAATGACGAGATGGAAAATTTTTACACTAAGACATCTTCATATTATAGAAGAAGTAAGCAATGTTTAGAGATGTCTTTACTCTTTAGATAGCAAAATGATTGGTAAATAACAGCAGAATCTGATTCATGTTTTCATATCTTCAGTAGAGCACATAGGAGCAAGACAAGCGAACAAAACTGTTTTGGTTCAGTTACTTTAAAAAAGCAGATAACAAAAGTAACAGTAAGATACAAACATAACCCAGGCCGTTGTTGAAAACCGCTTTCTGCAGTATAGCTTGGCACAACTAATTCAGACAAATAGGCAGAATTGTTAAGATAAGCATTCTTTCGGTTTAATGGAATTCAATCATATTAGGAGGCTGAGGTATAGATATTTGTTAACTAAGCTATTTACATTAGATAGCACGGAGAACTCTGTCAAAAAGCTAGAATTTTTCATAGCGAATTGCCTGGGGAATTCATACGCGAGACTCAAGATTTCTCAAATTTGCACATCTATTAGTTTCCTTTTCTGATTTCTTTTTGGAGCATATGTACGCTAGTATGAAAGTCTGTATCTGTATTTGCCTTCTGAAACGAAATAAGGTCGAAGGAAATATACACAAGTGTACTGTGTGATACGTAGAATATTTTATGTATTGTAATATCATTCCGTGATGCCATGCATCAGCAATACTTGTTTTTTCAGCAAGATCCGGCTCACATGATATACGGTACTTCCCAGTTCAGCGAGCGATTATGGTGCGCAATACTTGATTATTTTGATCCAATATCCATGTTATGCAACTCACGAGCAGAAATCCCTCGCTGCGACTGGAAGTATAAAAAACAGGAAAAAAACAACAAGATAACAAAAAAACAAAATGTTAAAATCACCAAAACTATATGCTTCCTCCAAAAATATATTATGAAGTTTGTGTGGTTTTTTTTTTTGAGGTTATTGTTTTATAGCTATAGATTAAAAATACCATCAAAAGCTGCAGCCCAGTTAAACAGCACTACCGTCCTAATTATTTGGATTAAGATAAACAACTTCTTATCTCAAACTGGTTGAAATATAAATCATGTATCCGCAAAAAACTTGATTTGCGCTTTAACCTCTACCTACTATAGAATTAAAATATCCATCAAAAAGCTGGCAGCCAGTTAAAACGCACTAGGCCTTCTAAGTATTTGGATTAAGATAAACAACTTCTACAACTGGTTTGAATAAAATCAATGTTCCGCAAAAAAAAACCTTGATTATGCTCTTTATTTCTACCTGTCGGTCCCATTCATAAAATTACAAGGGCCCCCACATGTCAGTCTGAACCAAGTATAAATTGGTTTCGACATTCAAATGAAAAACTCAATTAGACATGATGGCAGGCTTCCTCTGTGTTCATCATCATCGGCCTTGGAGCAATACACAGCTCCCTCATTCGATTTCATCAACCGCATCAGAAGTGTCGAACATTCCTTCAGCCTATATTTACGTTCGGGTCGTTGGTCTTTCAAGTTTGGTCGTCCTAGCATTTAACTCATCATGTAATATTTTTCGCATTGTTTAAGTAACACGAGTCCGTGGCGGCTAAATCTCATTTCTTAAGCCAGTTATGCAAATTAATTTCTTTTAAGCGGTCAAGTACACCACGGTAAAAGACAAATGTGCGTATAGGGTTACCGCTTGTAATGATAAGCCCGGCCTTTTAGCTAACCTTATTTTAAGATGATACGTTAAACAGCCGTACAAGTAGAGTTGTGCAAGTAAAGGGTTTTAAATTTCACCGTGCCGCACACTGCTGAATTACGAAAACGCATTTTAAGGGAGGTCACTAATCATTGTGTGTATTTTTGCTGTTGTTTTCTTGAACACTATGACAAATTTCTGGATATTGGTAATTTTATAGAATAAATTCCTATATTTATTAAAGCATAAAGCGTGCACAATAAATATTTTCGCAGTGGCCAAAATATACACATCCATTTTAAAAAAATCTATTTGGATTAGAACCAAAAATTCACAAGATATAGTTAAGAGTAAGATGTGATTTAGGACGAGCTTAATAATGATATTTAACGCGAGTTTAGCCATAGTTCAATAGTGGGACCACTTTACTGTGGTTTCTTAGAGTACCAAAAGCCTTCTTTAATTCTCCATGGATTACAGTCAGAATTTCTTCTCATGAAATGAGGAAACGGACCACTCTCCTCGTTTCACTTTAAGGACAATGCGTCCTTATAAAGTGAAACGAAGAGATTTTCTGAGGACACAAATTTCTCCAAATTTGCACTTGATTGGTTGTAGAACATCTACTTAGAAATCTTCGAAGGTTTTTTGACATACAAGTAGAAAAAGAAATCCCAAAACTAGGGTTTGAACATGTCTGTTGTCCTAATCAGCTCTATATAAAACCATAATCTTGATTTTCTGTCGCGCGTGCGCGACATACCAATCATCTGTTTTATTACAAAAGACGGTGGTTTCGGCTTATTCACACGTCTGTGGTTTGGGTGGGGGGGGGTTTATACCTTTGGTAAGCATTCTATGATAATATAGGGTTGAATAGATAATTATCATTTATAGCGACGCCATCTTGGATTTCTCAAAATGCCCAAGGATGCCAAGGTGGCACCCGGCAGATTCTAATTCTACACACCCTTATCTATCACGTTCAGCAAAAAAATTGTATATATACTTAACTTTACGGTCAGGCCATAACTTGGACCATATCTCTCCGACTATTAAAGGGATTTTCATCCACGGTTTGCTGCGAAGAAACTGAAGAACAATCAAGGGAGCAATGTCAGGAAAGTCAGTGTAACATGGATGTATATGTACAAGCGTTAATAATACTCAACTCAACTCATTTATTTTCCATCAATTTAAAAACACAAAAAGAATCGCAATTAACAAGAAGATGGAGGAGGCACAACTGGAAGCAAAAGCCTGAAAATGATGAACCCCCTTACAGCAAATGACCATCTAAAATCATAACATAACATACAAAATACTACAAACAAGCAAGCAAAACACTCAATAGAACATGTACAATTAACGAAAATGTACATGTGCATCATTGCAGTAGTGTTTCATCAATGGCCTACGTAGGTAAAATTTGGATACATATTTGACTAATGAGCAAACCCGCTATGTAATGGTGATCAATATCTCAATTTAAGTAACTTATTTTTTTTTATACAGACATTGCACTACTTTGGTAATTGAATACATAAGTTTTAGATCAGTATTAAAACTTTTACACAATACATAATTGTAATTGATAATCTGATAAATTTAGCGAATATTAAGTCACTGTGTTGTGATAATAAATGTTTCTTTTGAAATACCTAATGGTGTTTGAACTTTCCATTCCATACTTTGGCAATTCATCCAGATTTTTAGGACCAGTATTTAAAATATTTTGTACTCGATACATAATGCAGCTGGTAATCGTCTTTATTTCTAGTATTATAATTATGGTTTTGATTGATGATTTGTAAAAATCCCGTCGAATGACTGTGTACAGCAAAGGGTGTTTTTTGTATTTATACATAATTTCCAGTTTTCTTCTTTCTTATTACAATCGAAGATATTCAACATATAAATCTTTTTTAACAGAGTTTTGACGCCGGTGATAAGTATGAGCTGTTGGAAATAAACCTCAAAGCCGCATTGTGTATCTTAAAAACTTATTTAAGCACGTTTTGTTGCATTATTACCACCCCAGAGAAGCAAGCCGTAGTTTAAATAAGGTAATATCAAGGAGAAATATAATATTATACAGTGCTTGCTCAAGGAGGAAACGTTTGACCTTATTAAAAACACCAATATTTCTTGGCAACATGTTGTACATACATTATTTTTTGTTTTTTTCCCAAGTTAATTTTCATCTATTGTGATGCCTAAGAATTTCGCTTCATCTGCACGATTAACTTGCAACCAGCAAGATAAACATCACTCTATTCATCATATTCTTAGTTTGAAAACGTGTTCCAAAAACTAGATTCGTCCTTTTTTTGGCATTTAAGATAATTTATTTGCCTTGACCAATTGCAAACTATTTTAGTTGTCTTGGTAACTGATAAGATATATTTTCAACACTTTATTCGAATAAACCTGTTGTATATCACATGCGAATGAATATCGTTTTCAGTAACTTAGAAGTAATGACAATATCTTTCATATACAAGATCAACAGAAGTGGTCCAAGTGGTCCTAAGTACGATTATACAACTAGCGTTCAAGGATTTTTGTAAAATACACGTAAGAACAGAAACTGATCTATTTAATTAACCAAATATTTCAGGGTTATCCTTTTTATAATAGGGAACAAACCTTTGTGCAACCTTTAATTCATCAGAAACAATTCCGTGAGATAAAGATATATTGAATATGATCGACAAAGGCTAATCATTTCAATTTGCACACATTGGATTACCTGCTCCAATATTATCATGGCCAGCACTTTTCCCTGTCTCCAAATTGTAATTATCTTAGATTTCATCTTCGCTCGTGGATTGAAACAAACAAGTGTTTTCTACGTTTTGAAATACGATGAGAAATTTTTACCCGTATGGTGAATGGTAGAGGCTAATGGTGGGACCTATATTGGAAAAGTATTGGTTAAATTTGGAACAATCTCATTTGGACCTGTGTATATTTTCACTTCCCGGAACAAATTTTTTCGAAATTTTTAGAGTTATTTGGTTCTAATAAGATTTAGAATTTCAAGTATTTCTCATATTATTCCTTTAGTTTTCTCATCACATCGGTCGTCCGTGGCCCGGAATGAAGAAGCACTGGCTACATATCCGAAACCAGATATCCCTGTCATGCATATATAGGATCTCTTGTAGATCTATATTGAGATCGCTCTTGATGGTGTCAGTGTACTGAAGGGGACTTCTGCCTCTGCTTGATTTTCCCACTGAGGAGCCCAGAAAATCAAAATGGGCGATGGGTTGGTCGGTGTGTCGGATCAGTGTCCCGCGCAAAACATAACGGCGTTGCCGGATTGTTGAAGATATTGGAGGGATTTCACCGTATACCGTATACCGTGGTTTTTGGAATATGATCCTTCCAACTGATGTTGAGCACTCTTCGTAAAAGTTGAGTGTAGCACCCGTTTATACGATCTTCCATTTTCTTGCTGATTGTCCAAGTTTCTGAGCCATACAACAGAATGCTTTCCACGCAGGCTTTGAAGAATCTGATTTTAGTCCTTTGATCTAGTGAGGATTTCCAGATCTTGTGGAGTTTATTGCAGGCGACCCATGCTTGTGCTTTCCTACATTTGAAGTCATGAAAAGAATCCGGAATATATGAACCAAGGTATTTGAATTCAGGTTCATTTTCAAGTTCAACTCCTTTGATGGTCTCAAAGCAGGCCGACGATGGAATATTTACCAGAAGGGTTTTAGTTTTCCCCTCACTCTAGTGTAGACCAACTGCATTTGATGCAGCCTCAACACTCTGTAACAGGAGTTCTGCTTTGTTAATAGATAATGCTAGGAGAGCAATGTCATCGGCGAAATCGATATCGTGAAGTCGGATTTCTGGATGTCGTCTGCTTCTTCTGGGCTCCAACAGAATCCCTGTTTCATTGCTGATATCTGCAAGTGCATGGCGCATAACATAATCAAGAACTGTGATGAAAATGAATGGGGCCAAGGTGTCACCTTGGAGAACACCCGCTGAAATAGTGAATGGTTCAGTCTCTCCATCAGTTGATAAGACAATGGCTGTAGAATTGTCATAAATCACTTTAATAGCCAAAATGATCGGATCCGGAATACCATAGGCTCGAGGGATGTTAAACATTCGATCTCGGTGTACGGAGTCAAAGGCTTTGGAGAAGTCAATGAATACGGCTGCCAGTGGGAGATTTTTATTTTTCATTCCTTCAATTACTCTTCTCAAGGCAAGAATCTGGGAGATGGTGGAACGTTTTTCTCTGAATCCATTTTGATTCCAACGAAGAAGAGGGTCTACGTGTGGACGTATTCTGTTCAACAACATTCGATTGTAGACCTTTGCCCCGATGCAGGAGAGGCTAATCCCTCTATAGTTGTTCGGCTGTGAGAGGTCTCCTTTTCTAGGGATGGGAATGATGGCACTCAGTGACCACTGTTTAGGTATCTCATGATAAATCAGTGCTCTATTGCAGATTTCGAGTAGTTGGGCTTGAAACTGCTTGGACTTCCAAAGCTCTAGAGGAATGTTGTCAAGTCCAATGGCCCCACCAGGTTTGGCTTGATGAAGAGCGGACTCAACTTCATCTAAGGTGAATTCATTTACTTCAATTGGGAGGGTGCTTTCAACTACAGGTATGATGTCAAAGTCAGTGTCTGGGACAGTTGGTTGTTTCCCAAGAAGATTCTTGAAATGTTGCAGCCAGGCTGATATTCTCTCATCTGGGGTACCCGATAACATTGCTGGTCTTTTTTCTCATTCTTGCTAACGTATTTTTGTTTTGCAAGACGCAAAATACCGATGACGTCACAGCCTTACGTTCGCTGGCAAGTTTGCAAAATATCTTTATTACTAGAATGCCCACGAACAAGGGCATACGAGATGAAGTTTTCATGTCACATACTGTATGTGAAACAGGTGAGTTACGGGCATACTCTTCAAACCCCAAAGGAACGAGGGGGAGACACCAAAGCGAACGAAAAATCAGATAGGGAACGTCGGATCCGATTAAACGACAGCATTGCAAAGGAACATGAACACAACTCTGCATTCCTTCTTTTTTCCCTCAAGGGCTGAGAATTCTACAGACATATCCTTCACTTTTAAGTTATTCCAGCAAATTTCAAATAGTTTGACTCTTTTGGATGAATCACTGATATTGTCTTTAAGTTTTGCAATAGAACTAGATATCAAATGTGGGGTAATTGGTATATTGATAGTCTATTGATTGAGTAATCATAGCCTATAAATTTAGCTTACAAAATTCGCAAGACCACCTGTAGTCCTGGTAGAGACTACTCTGGAGGAGATCATAAAGAGGACGTCAAATCAATCATTCCACATGTCAACAGAAAAGGATTTTCCACAACTCCAAACAGGGCCAAAAATATTTTGCGAGCCAAGCAAGACGTTGGTGGGGGGCGTATGCTTTTCTTGTCGAAAAAAGGGTTCAAATTTCGGTAAAGGGGAGGGGCGAATTTTCGGGAAAGTCCCTTTTTGAACAATTTACCCCTAAATAATCCTGGTTATGGGCTTGTTTTAGTAACATTTTATCATGTTTGTGGCTTTAGTTTAGTTAGAAGTATAAAAAGAGCTTAAAGCAGCTGTTGGAGTTACTAAGCAAGTTCTTATCATACATTCTTCAATTCTTGATTAGCCTCGCGTATAATTGATCAAGTAACAGGTAAATATGCTGCCCTGAAACCAGCATGAATTAATTAGTATCAGTACCAGAACGATCCATCACCTACATGTCTTATAACAATAATGCTTATCATGTAGCGAAAACGTGTTGGACACGCAACTCGGGAGGCACAATTCAGTCAAGTTTTCATGTCATACTTTATGCATGGTTGTAGTCACGCTCATTCGTTTAATTAAGGACACGTTTGTTCTTTGTAATCGCTTTTGCTTCTCTAATATAATTAGGCTAAAAGGTAGCGAAAGCTAGTCACATTTTAAGGAATGTACCATTAGATTTCAAGTTATTTTCGGCTGAATATATATATAGCTAGGTCATCCCAGTTTTAGGTTAATTTTGAATTTCGGAAAGACAACATTATAAGATTGTACAAGTTCTTCGCACCTCTAACATGTCAGTAGACCAGGTGCTAACTTGTGTTTGTAAACATTGATGTCACATCATCTATAATAATAACTAACAATATTAACTATTTTCCAATTAATTGAGCAGACTTTCTGTGTGTATGAAAATCTGAAAAATTTGAATATCATTCGTTGTGATTTTCCTATATTCAAAATATTCGAAATTTGCAGGAACAGCTTTAAAGTGGAGGATAAGTCTATAGAAATCTCATAAGTTATTTTTTGCGACTGAAATATTTACAGAAAAGGGAGAAAGCAGCAGTGTTCAAAGATATGATCTCCATTGAATTATGTGTTGCAGTAAATGAGTAATGACTAAAATATCCGATTTTGTCCTTATTGGGTTGCTTTCTGTCTCACTACTTGTATAGGGTAAATTATGATACCTATACTTGTTACAGACATGCAAAAACCTGACTTTTGATGATTGTTTCGATTTCCTGATTTAGCAAATCACTGATAGTGCCTTTAACTTATAGAATATAAATATTGTATCAACATGATAAAAAACAAGTGGTAACGGTACATTTACAGCCGGCTCAAGCTGTTATACTTATAGTGTTTCCAAATAGAGTATCAGTGACCCGTTACTTCAGTGGGCTGCATGTTTGCTCAATACGGACACGATTACCAAAGCACGTGTTAGAGTAGTTGCTTAAGTTTTCATGTCACATACTGTATGTGAAACAGGTGAGTCACGGGCATACTCTTCAAAATCCAAAGGAAAGAGGGGAGACACCAAGGCTAAACCAAAATGAGATAGGGAAAGTCGGATCCGATTAAACGACAGCATTGCAAAGGAACATGAACACCAACTCTGCATTCCTTCTTTCTTTCTGCTACTTCAAGCTATTTAATATTTCAGGGGCAGAGCATGCACACGAAACCTCGAATTTAAAGCTGCATGTCCTGATTCTATCACCTTCTATCTGATTTATTTATGGTTGAATGATTCACTAGATATCCTTGAGAATAGCTTATTCCCAAAGTTTCAGTTGATTCCAATCTCACGTTTTGGTGCTCTGAGTAAATATTTCCCCATTGGACACTGTGCTGCAGTTTCTGTCCGATTTTGATTTCTTTTGCAGCGACAATTTAATCTACACGTCAGATAAGACACGCATACCGTAAAAAAGGCTAACGGTTAATAAGATGATACAAAAATCTTAGCTCTTTTTATGTGAGTCGCGGGCGAGGCTTTAGATCACGAAATATCCTTTTAAGGTTCTCTATTATTATTTAAGAACAAGGCTCAAGTTCAATTTATATTAAATGTGCGTGGATGATACTCTCATTATCTTTTTATTTTGGGCGACTCGAGTGAGTTGAATTTATGGATAATATCTTTATTAATCATTCATGCTATATTCAGGAGATAGCCCTGTCTATTGGGCGCGTGATGCGGGTAATCAGGAGAAAAAAGATTACTGCAAAGACGATCAGCGGTCGAGGTCAACGGGATTGGCAATTACAAGTTTCAATCTGTGTATAATTAACGGAATGGGTGTAGTACACGTATAAGGTTGGTCGTACGTAAGTTTCAAGATGGCGTTTCAGTTGTTCCGTAAAAAGGAAGTTCCTCTCACAAGAAGATGCAGACATTATACGTTGAAGTATCTGTAGTATATATCTCAGGTATCCTCTTACAATTTATTACTAATTTGACCCGGAGGGCAGCAAATAACAAAAAAGGCAAGAAAAAAGGAAAACAGTACTCGTTCTACTATTAAACAAGGGAGGAAACCCTAGCACTCGAATACGACGTAATAGCTGTGGTCCACCATCATAACCAGAAGACATAGTGATCTTTAAACTAAAGTCACGAGCGATTGTTGTAATTATACGACCCTAAAATAACCCTATGCTGAGCGTAATATTCATGCAAAGCTTGAAGCCGTGCGCCCCATCAACCATTGTTAACGATGTCCCTTCGTCTCCAATTGCCGCAGAGCTGTGAGGCTCCCGGGATGAAGCGAATATAAATTTACAAGGATATACATAATGCATTAAACAACACAATTTCACTTGGGCGTTGTTCAACGTGCTACTGTATAATACAATTTAAGTCTATATGGCTAAAAGTGGCAGAAAACAAGCTATTTATAGCAAACGATTTGCAAAGTGTGAAATTTGTTGCAAAATTTACGCTGTTTGCAGGGCCAAGTCTTTGAAAATCCAGGTTTCCTTATTTCTTGCCTATAATTCTAGTTCAGGATTTTGTTTTACTATTCTGTGTTTTCCCAGAGAGTAATTTTATGTAAATAAGGTCCTATAGGAAAAAACGTACACGGTGTCATGATATCGTTAACTTGGCTAAAAATGTACCGCAATTTCGTTGCCACAAAAAAATAAAGAAAGGGAAGTTTTGCGGCATTATTTCAAAACCAGCCAGTCGCCTCTTTTGAATCGTTGTTGGGTATCATAGAACAAGCACTGACATATGCACATTTAAAAATGAAGCACCGGAGGAATCTTGGTATTACCCAACACAATAGATTCCAGAAACACTTGTTGTAAAACAGAAGTTGTATCGCGGGTGCCCGTTTTAATCGACATACCATCCCACGCGCGCAACTTTGAGCTCACTGAATTGGCTTGATCTGTACCCTGTTATGTCGCTTATCCACCTTTCATGGACACATCCTTTCTGGCTCATATTAAAACAGAACCTGAAAGGTATACCTGTCATCACCAGGATAGTAAACAGTTCTCTATTGACTGGCATATTCCTCCACACTTTGAAAATTCTATTCATTATATATGTAATTAGGGAAAGATTATCTTGGATATGAGGACTTAAGAGCTACAAGTCGTTTGTCAATACAAATCAGAGCCAAATTCATTTAGAAGGCGCACCATGTCAAGTAATATAGCATTTTGCTATCATTATCTGGGGTGAGCCAATTGCAATATGCTTACAAGGTCGAGGTCACAATTCCAGTTTAGAATTTGCATCCTTTAAGCCTTGGTGCTATTTAAGGCTGTATTCACTTGTATTGCGACTTGAGTGCTGCCTTCGATACCATTGACCGTGATATTTTTGAGCTATTTTGATTAAATTTAAAAGGCTTGGAACCAGTTTTGGTATCACAGGCATTCACTTCTTGCTGGTGTAATCACATTCACTGACTGTAGTACCACGAATGATGGATAAAAATTAAATATACAGCAGCATATTTTCAACACTCTATTCCTCGGGGCTCCATTGTAGGCCACAATTTTCTAGCAAGTATGACCGCCAGTGGCTTCAAGTGCGGAGCCCAGGTTACCCATCCATTGTATAGACCAGTAACAGAAATGTGTAAACAGTTAGGATGGTAATTTAAAATAGGTCGGCCTGACTGTTAACACTGGGCAATTTCTCTGTGAGAGCTTTAATACTATGGGCCATAACGATTCGCAGGAATGGCTTCGCAGGCAACAAAAGAAGTGACCGTAGGATATAACTGGTCTAAGACCCAGGCAAACACATAACATTTCATGGACATTTTTCAACAGGTGGATTAATAGTTTACGAAAAACAATGTTTGACAAGTTTGTGAAACATTATCAAAACTTTTTACAATTGTTTTTTTTTACGATGTTTTAAAAAATGTTTTGCTTAAAATGATTCGAAAAATAATTAAGTATTACATTATAATTATTAATTAATTTGTAAACTTTTTATCCAAGATTAAGCCAACATTTCATCAAACATACTACAAAATATCGTAGCTTTTGGTATGAGAGATATTATCAGAAATTTTACTTTAATAAGTAATGTTTAGATATGTCTGTTGCTGAAATGATTTTCTGCTGACATTTTTCCTATGTTTTCAAAACCGTTTAAAATGTACCAAGATGTTGTTTTGATGTTTTTGAAACATAATTCTTTGTGCCGTAAAAGCATAATATTTTTAAAACGTACATCTCGTAAAAATTAGCTATAAATTATAAAAATAAAAAACAGTTTTAATAATAAACTTTTGATGATGTTTTCAAAATGTTTTCCAAACATTGTGCCAATTATTATTAAGGTAAACGTTCATTGAAAAAGTAGGAAACATTTTTTATGTGTTAGGCACACGTTTTCTTGAGATTAGGCAAACATTTTTATGATGTTAGGCAAACATATTTATAATGTTGGGAAAAACATTTTTATAGTGTTAGGCAAACATTTTAATGATGTTAGGCAAACATTTTATGATTGTTAGGCAAAACATGTTGATAAATAAAATTATCATTAGCACGTGAGTGTCCAAACACCCCAAGCTGAAGAGAATACAAAGGAGTCACCTGCAGGAAATAGCTGAAGTTCAAGTGAACCAGGTGCATTGTATTGTATTCTTTGCATGCTTGGATTGATCTGGAGGCAAACCAAAATCATTCATAAAATTTGGCAGACACCAATCCAACTGGCAAGAACTGGGCAGGACCAATTGAATTTAGAGCAGCGGGGCTTTTCAACATACGCCACAGAGGATGCGCAATTCAGTATTAAGTGAGGTATCTTCAAGGACAAACCCGGCGAAAACCACTCGCTAATCGGCTTATAAACAAAGCTTGTAATAGACGTCACATCGTCAAGCCAAACAGAATAGACCGTCGCTAATTGGCTTATAAACAAAGCTTAAATAGACGTAACATCGTCAAGGCCAACCCGCATACGCCCAACTCCCCCCCCCCACCCCGCACAGCTATCGGCTTATAACAAAAGCTTGTAAATAGACGTCAATCGTCAAGACCAACCCAAAGAGACCAGTCGTTAATCGGCTTATAAACAAAGCTTGTAAACAGACGTACATCGTCAAGGCCAACCCGAATAGACCAGTCGGTAATCGGGCGTTTATAACAAAACTGTAAGCAGGAAGTCACATCGTCTATGCGATTTCTTGGTGATTGTCAATAGGTTAAAAAAACTGCCAGATCTGCCTCCAGAACAACCCAAGCATGCAGAGAATACAAAAGAATCACTTGGTAGAAATATGTGAAATTTTCAGGTGAACCCAAGGTGCATGTTATTGTATTTTAAAGGCTGATGATATGGAGGGCAAACAAAAAGTCCATTCATATAATTTGCCTTCGTGAAAGACCCTATGGTTTGCAGGACTATGGGCAAGTTTTCAAAGTGTACGCTCAGTGGTTCAGCCGCTATATACACCAAGGAGACATGTTGTTGTTCTTTGGTTTGTCATTCAATGCAAAATCACCATTAGATGTAAAAGCACTAATGGCACAGTTTTTGAAGAGCGCCCCCCCCCAATTCAAAATTTGATATTTTGCACAATTACGTTGGTGATTGTCTAGGAAACTATACCTGCGAAGAGAATGCAAAAAAATGCGTATTTATCATTTAAAATAAGGATTTTGTGAATACGAATTGGAATCCAGATGGAATTAACGGCAGCAGCCGGGACATGCTACGTTTATGTCCGAAGACAGGATGAAATAGTGCCACCTCTATAGAAAATAACCTCTAACTTGATATCCTGAACCAATAAAACAACGAATGGATGAGCGTAGACACGACCATGCGCTATTTCCGGCCAATTTCACATTGGAAGGCCGTTTTCCAGCAGACGTTTCGTTTAATATTATCGGGATCAATTATTCTAATTACAAAATCCATTCGTTTGGAGACACAGACATTTTTGGAGCTTAACATCACAGGCATTGTTTGATACTCAGTTACAAATGCAACGGTGAAAAATCTACATTTTTTGAACAATTGGGGGCGCTCTTCAAAAAATGGTGCTAATATTGCTTTAACCAAGAATGAGAGTGGCATCATACATGACAGTGGAACAGCATGGACGACTGAGGGCCACTTGAAATGGACTTCAGACAATGTTCTCATCGTCTTGCCTTCAAGTATAATTACCTAGCGTAACGCA
>JAMKCH010016231.1:0-24731 GCA_023653785.1 Ophioderma brevispina
CAGATGGCTTTTTCTTATCATGTACGATCGCGGATGAATTGCCGTGATTTAAAATTCAGAAACCGCTGCTTTCTGATGTGCAGAACATAGAACACTAGCACTTTTTAAAATTTTATCAGATATACAAGATATTCAACATTCGGCCCTGTATGTGGAGGAGAAAACACTTAAGATCCTTTTCATCTTAGAGTGCAGGGCATTGTTATATTGCCACGCAGTTGGACAGATTTCAAGTGTTGTAACCTCCCTATTCACGCATATCAAGTTGAACTTTAAAGTAATTAAAAGGAAATAATATACGAAAACACTTCTTTACCAAAGAAAGGAGTTTGTTTTACCTGGACCTGGAAGAAATGACCCATCGGAAGTAAGATGGCCTTCGCACTCTCGTAGCACTCAGGATCCCTTATGCCTGCCTGTATGATATATAAACGTAATGTATAGAAAGTATATACAACAAACTATATGCTTTTTGTAGAATGTGTGATTTTCTCCAAACTTCTTTAATGTTTTCCTCGAGTACTCTGGTTTTAAATCAGAAATTCTAAACAATTACGTAGAGGAAATTCCCACGCCAAGCCTCCCTTTTGAGAGTATCGTCATTTCGGATGAGAGCTCTATAACACGCCAAAAAAGTAAACATTTTACAAGTTTCCCCCAAATTAACTGACCATTTATACAGTGTGTATGGAGAAGGACCCAAATTAGAAACCCTCAGAAAATGTTTCGGCATCCCTCCCCCCATTTGCAAAGGTCTGGTTACGCCACTGATGGGTTAACAGGTCAGCATAGTCGTAGAACAGGTCAGCATAGTCGTAGTAGAAGTAATTTTAGTCCGCCGTACTCACAGTCCGGCTACAACGGTAAAGAATCAAATATGCTCCAAGGAGCATATTTAATTATGCTGAATATGCTCCTGGAGCATATTTGAATACACAAATGGTCCAGGAGTTATGGCAGATATGCTCCTGGGTCATGTGCATTCAAATTTGACTTAAAATATTTCCCCAGATTACTTATGCTCCAGGGCCATATGGTCATGGATCATAACGTCGACCGCGTCACATACTGACGTATTTGCAAAATACGCATTTCGAGAAAAAAAGGCTTTGAAGATTTTGCGGGCCTAAAATCACCACGCTAACCCCCTCTCCCCGAAACACACTCAAACTTGCACATACGCACATCACACACGGAAATCAAAAGCCATGACTTTTTTTATTCCAAATAAAATTTAACTTACTATACGCATAGCGATTGCAACAGGGAGATAAAAAGAGTAGAACGCTGTTTTCCATATCACCATTGCATCATACCTGTTAAGATAGGGAAATGAATTTTGTTTTATATATTTGCATTTGAAGTGCATTAAATCTGAATCTATTGACAGATCCAGATAAGAGCTTCCAATAAAAGCTATTGATAACAATAGTTGGATTGGTAGGATCTGAGTTTGGTGATGGAGATGAATGTGGATGGGATATGGGAGAGGACGAAGAGTAAGGCCAAATAAGTGATGGAAGGACCGCATTAAAGAAGATGGAAAACAGGTAGACCTGAAAGATAGGAAAGAATGACGTGCTATGACGAGGCGACCCAACCCCGATATGGGATAAGTGTTCGAAGACGAAGATAAATATCAAGAGAACGCTACATTTATTTAACTCACAGGTTTATTCATTGTGCGTGTGTGTGTGTGTTCTGATAATGATTAAAATGTCCTTAAGTGGTACTGCTGAGAATGCAACCTCACAATTTATTTAACTTTGTTTTTGTGTGCCTTCACTGAAATTAGAATAAAATGACATTTTAGATAATGACCTATTTTATTTATTCTGTAACAGAAATACCTAAAATATATTCTTTGTATAAGTGCTATTAAAAAGAACACTTGGTTCAGTGGTGGCGTCAGACCTTTTTTACGGGGGGGGGGATGAAATTTTTAAAACCAATTTCTGCCCAAATTTGGTGATTTTAGGCCCCAAATCGCTGATTTTTTGCCCAAAATTCGTCATTTTTCTTTCTTTTTTTTTTTTTTTTTTTTTTTTTTTTTTTTTTTTTTTTTTTTTTTTTTTTTTCATGGAAGCACAAGTCTATCACTTTCTTCTTATCCCTAGATAAGGAAGCCATAACACTCCGTTAACTGGAGATAACGCCTCGTTAACTGGAGATAACAAAGCTGAACCCCAAATAACGGTCGTTATTTGGGGTTCATCTTTGTTATCTCCAGATAAGGCCCATTATTTGGGTTTCAGCTTTGCTAATTCCAGATAAAGAGTGTTAACTCAAGATAAGGACCGTTATTTTGGGTTCAGCTTTGTTATTTCTAGGTAAGGGGCGTTATTTGGGGTTCAGCTTTGCTGGGGTTATTTGGGGTTCAGCTTTGCAGGGTCTTTGTGGGTTTACGGTTGAGGAGGTCGGGGTCATTCGGGGATCACTTGATCTTAGAACCATATAATCGGACGAGCTATTGGGACTGTTGTCCCTATTTATTTTTTAATTTACGATTTACGTAAGAGGATGCAATACAGATGATGTAATTTATGTGAAATCTAATCTTTTTTTAAGAATTGGGAAATACTAGTTGTAGAATGCTTTATATAATAAGGTGGCAGGAAGACAAATTTTGCCAGCAGCCAGTTTGTAGCAAGTAGCTAGAAGTTATAGCTAGTTTTGATCTCCAATAAGGGTAGATCAGTACAGTGTTAAGTGCCAGGATTTATTATATTTTTTACCACGTGAGCGAAAGGCTATAATTATTCTACTCTCATCTTTGAAGCCAAAAGTGCTGGGAATCAAAATAGGATTCCAAATTGTGGACAGATAGAAATCGTTGTGATTATATCCCAGACTGATATACTGTGGAATATTAGTGTCGTCGAGGGAAAAACCCCGTCGTCTTGAACTGCTGGACAAAGTTCGCGGTGAGGATATATCATCGTTGAACTGCAACGCTTCTTTAACTCTGGACATTAGAGGACTTGAAATATTAAGTATATTATGTTATAAATAATTGAGTGTAATGTTGTTATTGTATCTATGCTTTGGACATTCCAAATTCTTGAACCAATCTGATTAAAATAATTAAAACAGTGTTATTGTATAAAATTCATTTGTACACAAAGGTTCATTTGTTTGTGTTTATAGGGGTTTTCTGACCTTTTGACGTCCACGAGACATCGTAACAGAAGTGTTTCGATAACATATGTGCATTTTGTGATATTATGTGATATGTAACTGTTCAAGATTTGATTTGAAAAAAAAAAGTTTTGTGCATCACCAAGATCATAAACCCAGAACATAGTTTTATATAGATAATTTTATATATTTATATGTTGGCAAAAACTTTGAAAGAAAGCCTGGGTATAAACAATGCATACCATTTTTGTGTGGTGGTGCTGAGAAAGCAAAATCTGCTTTAACGTAACCCATTAGACTCCTATTGTTTGTTCTTACTGAAATCATGAACTCAGAGCATGTAGTTTCAAGATATTTTATGTATGGGTATGTCTGTAATTAGGAAGAAAAACCAGGGAATAAACAACCCATGTCCATTTGTATGTGGTCGTGCTGAGAAAGACAACTCAACATATTTGTTCTTACAGAAATCTAACTCAAAAAGATGTAGTTTCAAGATTTTTAGTGACCTTTGATTCAAGAAACCTAAAATTTCTATGTACCTTTTATGTAGCTCTTTGTTAGTTGTAACTACATAAGAAAGCCAGCCCTGGACAATATACAGCCTGTCTAAAATGTGCAAATGAAAAGCGCCCACTTAGGCAATTAGAAAATATGTTGTGACATGATGCTTACATCAACGTCAAGGGCACATTCTTAGCTTTCCAAATCCGTTTGTTCTGTTTAATTTGCTTGTTTCTCGAGATATGTTTACTTGCGATAGAGCGATAGATATTATCTATAACTGTTAGGTCCGAAAGGGTGTCCTTCGCTTTCATAGGGGGAGAAGTAGAGAAGCTTAGAGAACCGTCTTGTGGTCTTCCCGTTAAGTAACTGCCCAGCAGCGAAACTGATCTCTACACCAACACTGTCTTCCAAAACATCATTTCTCAATTATACCCATATCATGACTAGACCCCATGCCTTTTCTAAGGGCTGCCTTGACTATCGGTCATTGAACGTAGAGGGATTTTCTAGTGCAAAAATAACAACATCAATTGCTGATCTTTGTAAACACCAACCTTCCAATCGATGTCCTATTCGCAGGAAACCCACAGAGGAATCGAAAACCATCGCCAACCATACCAGGAATGGTTTTAGCCACCGAAAGTCCACATACACAGTATGGAAGTGCTATTTCTTGAACGCTCCAATGTAGAAGCAACATCAATATCTGCTGACAATAACATCGAAGTCCTCACTATTGAGCTCAGCTCTGTCATAGTTACATCAGTCTACAAACCCCATCAGTAGACTTTTCAAGCACCCTCAATTCATCCCCTCGGGAATCCCACCAACTTCACTTCTTGTATATTGGTGGCGATTTTCCAACAGTCATGTACCATGGGCCTATAAACTAATAAAGACGGACATGCTGTCGTAGAATCGATATACAGTCAACATCTACTCTCCTTCCCTTACTCTAAGCTGGCCGTCACCCCCATAATTTTATAGTGCCCTTTGGAATCACGCCCACGTCACATAGCAGGAACCTGTTATAACTGGTAAATGCTATTGCTATTCAGCAGGTACCTGTTATAAATGACTCAATCATACACTGCATACAGTGCTATTGTAACGAGCCGAGGGTCTTAAATGGTAGCTTAAGCTTCGACGACGTTCCGCTACGGGCTCGGAATATTTTAATTTGACCAAATAAAGTCTTCCTCGTAACAAAAACCCAAGTCCATCCTGAATCATTTGCAATGACAAATTCTTTTGGAAGCTTCCATTTTTTTAATGCAATAATTCTTTAAATTCACGATTCACATTCAAATTTCACAAGGACGCCTTCAGTGTTAAATTCAGAAGCCTTCACTGAAAACTTGGCAGCTTATTTACCTTAGTTAATCTCTGGAATTTACTTTGGAGAATTCTTAGTTTTTAAATTTTGCAGACCTAAAGCCACCCGGAAGGGTTCTAGGTAATCAACCCGGAGAATTGTCGAGACGACAAGCCCAAAACCTAACTAAAGGAAGCAGACTCTTCCATAACAATTCACCAAGCCGGTTCCCCAAACCCCTCAGAATGACTTTCTAAATCCCCTGAATTCTCATGTTTCTTAATTCTCCATTGATTTTAAATTCTTTTACTTTGGCTCCTTATTTCCAGTGCTATTCAAGATTCTATACAAATATTTTTAAAACTGCCTACTTCAGTTCTTAATTCTTCCAACTTAAATAGGACCTTTTAAATGACATCATAACATAACTTAATTAAATCATATATTGCTAGCAAATACTCTTCTTTCAACAACAGTAACACATACTAAAACGAATGAAGGTGTGGACCAGGGAAAAGAAATCCGAGCCCCTCATTGCATCCGCTGCTCGCTTCTTCTAACTTTCAACAAGGATTGATTGATCTCATCCACACTTTTCAAACTTTTTAAAGATCTAAAATTTTGCCGCACATCTCCCCAATTAAAAGAGGGATTAATTCCGCATTCTGCCACCCCACATCACCCAACATGCAGTTTATTCCGCCGCGTCGCCAAATTCAAGGGTGTGGCACAACACCAATTCTTTCCTTAAGAGCTTCAAAACCTCAGGCAAATTACATTGCTCATCTAACAATTTACGAGAAACTTGTAGCTTTCTTTCTTCAACCTCCCCAGTTCAGCGAGTACGATTGTCAAAAGTGAGCCAAATTTCCTCTTGTTAAATACAGGTAAAATGGACTTTCAACCCCAAAATACTGGTGTTTCACAAAGTCCACAATTTCATCTCCACTTTCACACTCCCCAAATTATGCAAATTCATTTGTTTCCGATCAAAACTGTCTCAAAATCATTTCCCCCGCCCTATCTGAACAAAACCTGGAGTCTTTTCTCCTTTAAGATCGACTCGTTTGCAACGTTTAACCTTCTTCCCTCCTGGACTGATAAAAAACTAAAAACCCTTTGGTAGACTAAGTGTGCACCAGTATTGATAAGAAAAAATTAAGCCATCCACTTCCTATCCAAACCAATCCAGCATCCCTAGGTATTATTACATACTTTGAGACTGAAAAGGAAAATTTATGCTCTTGTTCCCCATCTAAAAAGTTGATGAAAAACTACTTCAAAATGGCTGACATAGCACTGTTTCAACAAACATTTTCACCATAACATTTCTGTTCCTAAAGAAAATAATTTCCCCCAAATTACCACAATCTGGGATTCTCAACCATCCTTTTCTTTCCTAATTAAAGATGCTGGCCTTGGTAACAGAAAGATTTAAAAGACAAAGCTCCTCACCATTTTTGAACTCAGTATTTTTCTCTTCCACCGTGGTCCATTGGAGGCGAACAGCAACTGACTCATTCAAGCTCAACAGAGTGTCAAGTTGGGCAACCAAGTGAGGGCAGCATTCAAACTTACTTGCCAGTAGGGCATGACCACATTTGTTTACACCACCCCCTCCCTAATAAGTCTCGTCCGCCCACGTGACTTCCATACTACCTTACAATTTATATTTTACTTTTAGCATAGTCTTTTTAAAACCGATTCAAATTCAACGTCCATCTTCTCACCTAGCTTCAAACATTTCATATCGATCTGGATAACACTACCATGTTGCCATAATACATTTTTCAAAATGCAAAGTTTTTTAAAAGTTGGTAATCAGTTCAGTTTATGACAATTGGCAAGTTGGCAATTCAGCTTATCAACTCTAGCAGGAACGGGCGCTCCAGATCCAACCCGACCTTGGACGCTTTGCAACGTTTTTCAGAGTCGCGACTTCCTCATGATGCCATCTTCACCTCAGCAATTATAATTTGTTTATCTTTCTTCCACTCTCAAACAAAGTTGCATAGTGAAAAATTGGCTTTTCCACCGGTCTGTCCGTCATTCTGAGTCATGACCTTACAGTTCCATAAACTTACCATGGTCTTCCATCAAAACTTTCCCATTTCATAATGCTTTCAATCTGGAAGGGCAATTTCGGGTCTTTAGGTCTCCTTTGGTTATAAGTTCTGCCTTATGGTTTCGTTCAACTTCTGGTCTGACTCCTCCGTGGGGGTGTGGGTGTGGTGGGTCGGTCCAAGGGTTCTTTCGTTGAATTCTTTTTCTTCATGTTACAGTACTTGGTTCCCTCATCATATGTGGAAGCTCTGTGGGGTGGGCGCTGAGGGGTACTTTCAAGTTGTCGGAAGTTGTTCACATTAGCAGGGTCTGGGGGTGTCTGGGGCTCTCGGGCATCACAGTCTGATGCCAGCATATTCTCGTTCTCATCAACACCGAATTGCCAATGTCAGAGTTCCTTTTGTCTTCATATCGCGTCGCGGCGGTGTAGCGTGGTCCTGGTCTTCTCTCCATAACATGGCTTCATGAGGTCAAAATTAGCTACTTCAAGACTTGCGAGCGTGAGTTTCTTGATCACATAATTTGCATCTTATAACTTTTTCAAGATCTTACACGGTCCCTGCCAGCTACACTGTAACTTGGGGTAATCCCTTTAGGATCCTATCTGGATTATATACCCAAACGGTTGTCACCGGGCTTTCTGAATGGTTGGCCACACACTTTCAAATCATATTACTGTTTCTGTCGCTTTTGAGCAACAAGTGAAGCTTCGCGAGTGGCGTCTCTCTCAAAGGACGTCCTCAAGCGCTCGGCGAAGCTTTCAGAGCATGGACTCTCTGTCCCGAGTGGGCTCGCCTCCTCAGGCCCGGGCCCCTCCCAGCAATCAAACCCCAGGGAATGGAATTCCTTGCCAAACATCAACCGAATTAGGAGACAAAACCGAAACTTTCCCTGAAACCTAGCTCGTAGGGCCATGATCACAAACGAAGGTATTTATCCAGTGCTTACGGGTCTACGAACATCTTTTGATATCATGTCCTGCTATAGGGTGTCGCGTTCATTCTTGCTACTAACCCATCCCTTTGAGGTCGATATGCCCGTCAAAGTCTTGTCATCTCCAAAAGGTTTTCGTGCAATCGACTTAAGAAGCCGCGAGTCAAAATTCTTTCTGGGCCGCTGTCTGTATGTCTCTTACTTGGCACCCCCATAACGACAAGCCAAATTGAGTCACAAATACACTAGCTATGGTTTCTGCTCTTGATTTGTGTGAGGGGGATAGCTGTGCGCGGGTCCCACTTCGTAAAGTAATCCATTATGACTAACACATAAACGATGGTTCAATTCTGAGAACCGGGGGGGGGGAAAGTGGTGGCCCATAATATCCTAGCAACTCTTTCCCATTGAAACATACGAGTCCAAATGTTGTGCACAAGCGGCTCGCCTCTGTCGCGAGTTCCTTTTCTCTTCGCTACACTTAACCCCAGTTCGTACCCGTGGGGTCATGCAACTCCGCGCCGGATAATTGACCCCAAAATAACTCTTACGAATCTTCTCGATGAGTTTTGGCTCGTCCCTAGATGTCCATCAGGGGTTTCTGTGTTTATGATGCCAACTCCAGTGGACCGGGGCCGCTGGGTGGGTGCATCCGGAAAAGGAACCACCACGTTGACTGTACCAATTCCAACAGGCGCAAGAAATGTCGATAACATTATCCCTTCACATAGCTCCAATTGTTGCCACTGCATCCAGAGACACTTGGTAGTTACACCATAGCGAGCAATATCCCTCCAAGGAGGCTTCTCCCCACTTTCAAGTGCAGCAATAAGTGGTGACAATCTTGGATCCTCTCTTTGCTTTTCTTGATTTCCTCAGGTCCACACCTCCCAGCAAGAAAAATTGTCCACATTTAGTTTTCCTTCAAGGCAAATTCCAAATCCAAGTTGTCCCCCTTCTTGGGGTGGTCCGTCTCGGGGCATTCAACGAGAACAATGTGCAGTCAGCATTTCGATGTTGGGGGTGAGTTTCCAGGACGTGCTCGATAGTACAATCAAACAGACTGGAAGTTTGCGAAGGTCCAACCGTGCCAATTGCCCTTCAGGATCCTTGAAATTCAATAACCACTTGAGAGATCCATGATCGCGGGGGTTCCTCACTACCCTGACCTCACCCCATACGATATGGCGAAAATGCCGGGGGGTCGCGGGCAGCTGTCGGGAAGGGGGCCGGGGGAACTGCTGAAGCAATTCCTGTCCTTGGGGTAAGGGCAGGCCACTATATTTCCGTTCACTCTTACTGAACTTCTTGCTGACGTAAGGATAACCACTCGTTCTGGCCCATGGGGGGGGGGGCCACCAGCTTGTGACAAAACACTTGCGCACTTCCATCTGCAAAAGCGTCTGTTCCAAATTTGAATTCCAACGAAAAGTCGGGGTATCCTAAAATCGGAGCAGATGTCAATGCTTTTTTTAACGGCGGGTCTCAAAACTTCGCTTACAGAGCTTGATTCCAGCCATTTGAACTTCACGGCCTTTTTTAGTCAACTTATGAAGTGGAGGTACTATTATACTGAAGTCCCTAATAAAACTGGCGATAATAGCTGCAGTGCCCAGAAGGCTCTCCTCCTTAACAGAAGTGGGACAGGCCAGGTGTGTGGTTGTAACTTTTGCGCCTTTATCAGGATCAGTAACACCTTTGAAGTCATAGATGTCCCAATACAAACACTTCAGAACGAAAGAAAGTACACTTTTTTGGGTGGTTTTAATCTTCAAAGCCCGGGCATGCTCCAACCGCTTAAAGCTTCTCCAAACGTTGTCCAAATGTTGTTTCAAATGGAATCTGGCCATCACGAGGTAATGTTATCCCTCGATAGACCAAACAGATTTCCCATTGCAAGCGGCAGAAGAACCCTTTCAGTCAAAGCCGGCGTTCAGAAAGTGCAGTGGCATTACACGTAGCCCAATCTCATAACATTAATCAAAAGGTGGCGCGGTGCTCCCACTGCTAAACTGCCTGTGCGTTAGCCTATCTTGGGAGATCAATCTCGCACTTGCAATGATCCCGAGGCTTGTATCCTAGTCGAAAACCACTTCTTCCACAAAAGAGCATCAAAACTATCATCAATCCTCGGGAGGGCATACGCATCTTTCCTAGTAGGTAGGATCAGGTTAAGACGGCGCACATGTCCAAGCAAAAAAAAACGAGCTGACCCATCCTTTTTCATACCAACAAGACTGGATATTCCCATGCTTGAGGGGTCGAATGAGAAATAACCCCCTGCTCCAACCTCTTTGACTTTGCCGTGTGGGTCTATCTCTTTTCTCTTGTGGGGGGTTAAGGGGGGCACTCTGGGCGTATAGGTTGGCTTTCGGTCTTTGATGCGCCAGTGTCAATTTGATGATAAGTCAGGCTTGTTCTTCCTAGCTCTCCATGCTTGGCAAAAAGCCCTCTTCTTTTCCAAGAAATTCCGTCAACTGTTTGTGGTTCTGTGGTGGGGGGTCATTCACTCAGCTAACTCTTTCAATCAAAGCCGGCCACTCCTTCTCGGGAGGGAGGTGCTGTAGTCCGACTTCGGGGGTCAAACCAATCTTCCTCATCGGAGACAATTTCAGCCGGTTGAATTAATGGCACATATCTTGTCGTGATTATTACTGGCTCATGACTGGTGGGGTCTGGGGTTTCAGGGGGCACCCTTAAAGGAATACGGATGTAGGGGAGACACTGCTTTGGCTACCAAAATACCCGGCTTGTTTTGTTGGAATCTATTTTATGCCTCCACCATTCCATAGGCCGAGAAATGGCAACGCAGCATTTTCCCCAGGGAACTATCATTTCTCTACCTGGCTCCACAACAACTGACTGTGCCAAGGCAACCCTACAACCAGACTACCCTAACGCTTTCTTTTCTTCCCTCTCCCTGTAGATAGGAACTTCTATCCACCCACAGAAAACAAAAACCATGGCTCCAGGGTTCCAAACTTCCTTTATGCCCAATAAAGAAATCATTTCCAAGAATTCCCCTGCCATCAATGTCTCCAACAAGTACTAACTGCCGAAAAACATTTCCAGCCAAGACCCTATCGGAATCTCAGCCATTCCTTTAAATATTCATGTAATTTCCATTTGCAAGCCTTCAATGTCCGTCACAACGTTCCAACTTCATCCAATGCCTGGTTTGCCAAGTATTTCACACTCATTATGCAATGTATACTCTGTACCACAGTCTAGGAGCATAGCAACTCTTTCTTCAAAAAGTGAAGCCTCGCAGAAATAACAAGTTTGATTGGTTGATTGAATAGCCTGATTTGCCTCCCCCTCCCAGCCTGAGTAATCGGCCCCCAGACTCACCCTTAAGTTTTCCTTCCTGCCCTTTCCCATATGATTCTGTGTTGTTGACAAGTTTGTTTGGGACAGTCCTCTTAAGAATGGCCTTTGTTAATTCCACTCCAAACAACACCCTGCATCCCTTTAGGTTGAGCATTTCCCTTTTGATTCCTGCTTACTGTCTTAGTTGTCAATTCTTTAACTAATTCAGTTAATTGCTGTATTTGTGTTTGCCAATGCTGGGATTTTAATTTCTGAATTACTTGGCTTCTCGGTTTGTTAAATGGAGGGCATTTCGACGAATAGGAACTGAACTTTCTTCTTCTTTCCACACTCTCTTCGTCCAACCGCTACCTTACAGCCTCTTCCAATAGTCTTAGGTCCTCCGTCAGCTACTTGCCATCCTCAATTCTGCGTCCCAGTGGCAACTATATAATTGATCTTTTGCCAATCATTTTCATACTCCTGGGTGCCTGAAGGATAAGCTTTCTTTAGCCAACCTCATGAGATCAGGCGCAAGACAGTAAGGATTCTCCCGTCTTTCTTCTCCTACTCTGAAACTTTGCGATTTGTTGCAATAGAATCAGGCCGATCAATTTCTCCCTAGAATTTCTACAATTTCCCCCACAGGAGGCAATTCATCTCCCGGAAGGACTCTGTATGCTTCATGCTCAGCTCGTAACCATTGCCAAATCTGTCGTCGCCTGTTCCTCTCATCCCAACCCTTAATTTCTGCCTATAACCAAAGTGTACCAACCAACTTCAAGCGTTACCTTTTCCCTTCCCATTGTAATAATCGGCATACTAATGTGCTTATCTTTATTTATGTGGAACGTACCCGGAACCAAATCTTAGATTTTGATGAACGGTTTCATGTCGATTTTGTTTGTCACTTTTTTCTTAGTTAGCTGTCTGGTCTTGATCAACCGTTGGCTTCTTCTTAGGTAACCGTCGTCTGTCAGTGGACTTTTCTTTACCCCCGACAGCTCCACGGTTGTAACAACTTACATGTTCAGATTCAAAACCTTGTGATGTTCACCTTCAAGTCATTCCCTACAAAATTTAAAGGCCTAGTATCTTTTAAGGCCTGGGAATTTTGGGCGGGCCCCAACGGCAGGGACGGGTACCAGGAAGGAACCATGCATCTGTGAACTGCTGTACTGCCCGCCAATTCATTCCAGTAGAGACAAACCTTGTCTTTTTGAAAATCAGTGGGATGGCTTTGGTTTTCCCGTGAGCCTCCAACTTATCCTTTTCAGACATTTTTGTTCTTTAAGGTTAAGCCGTTTGCCCTGGAACAGTCAGCAGAATTTCAATCAAAATGGTCACACAACAAAATTTAAACAATTTCAATCCTAACTCCAACTAAAATTTCAATCCCTTGGAGATTACACTAGGCAGAAAGTTACTTAAAATTGTCCTGAATGCTGCTGAATTTATTAAAGTATTTAAGATATTTTTATGAAAAAATATCCCACGCTGCCACCAAATTGTAACGAGCCGAGGGTCTTAAATGGTATAGCGTAAGCTTCGACGACGTTCCGCTACGGGCTCGGAATATTTTAATTTGACCAAATACGTCTTCCTTCCCCCTCGTAACAAACCACCCCAAGTTCCACTCCTTATCATTTGCCAAATGACAATTCTTTTTAAGCCATTTTTTAATTGCAATAAATTCTTTAAATTCACGATTCACATTCAATTTCACAAAGGACGCCTTCAGTTTTTAAATTCACCAAAAAAAAGCAGCCTTCAAGAAAACTTGGCACTTATTTACTTAGTTAATCGTCTGGAATTTACTTTGGGATTCTTAATTGTAAAATTTTTGCCAGACCTAAAGCCACCCGGAAGGGTTTAGTTAATCAACCCCGGAGAATTGTCGAGACGAAAGCCCAAACCCAACTAAAAAGCATACCTTCCATAACAATTCCCATGCCGTCCCCAAACCCCTCAGAATGATTTCTAGCCCCTTATTCTCAATTTCTTAATTCTCCATTGATTATTAATTCTTTACTTTTGCTCCTATTTCCAATGCTATTCAAATTATACAAATTTTTAAAACGGCCCTAATTCAAGTTCTTAAATTCTTCCAAATTAAATAGGATCCTTTAAAATGAACATAAACTAACTAATTAGAAATCATAATTGCTAGCAAATAATCTTCTTTCATCAAAGCAACAGTAAACCGTACCTACGAAATGAATTGTGGACCAGGGAAAAGAATCCGACTCCTCATTTGACATCCGCACTCCTTCTAACTTTCAACACAGGGAATGGCAGTGATTCCTCCACGGTTCAACTTTTTAAAAGATCTAAAATTGCCCGCACTCCTCCCCATAAAGAGGGATGAATTCGCATTCTGCCACCAACATCCCCAACATCAGTTCATTCCGGCCGTATGTCGCCCAATTCAACGGGTGTGGCTCAACACCAAATTCTTTCCTTAAAGAGCTTCAAACCTCATGCAAATAACAATTGCTCATCTACCTAATTACGAGAAACTTGTAGCTTTCTTCAACTCCTATTTCAGCGAGTACGATTGTCAAAGTGGCCATTCCTTTTTTAATACAGGGTAAACGACTTTTCAACCCCCAAACTACTGGTGTTTTCATCAACAAAGTCCACATTTCATCCTCCACTTCAACACCGCCGAGCCCCCAAAAATTATGCAAATTCATTGTTTCCGATCAAACTGTCTCAAAATCATTTCCGCCCGTCTAAACAAAACCTGGATTCTAAGTGAGACTGGTTCACCAGTATTGATAAGAAAGTAACCATCCACTTCCTATCCACACCAATCCTGCATCCCTAGGTATTCTTACATGCTTTGAGAATAACAGGAAAATTATGCTCTGTTCCCTCTAAAAGTGAGCAAAACAACTTCACAAATTGTCTGACACATAGCACATGTCAACAAACATTTTCATCCATAAAATTTCATTTTCCTAAGAAATATTCCCCAAATACGCAAATCGGGATCTCAACCATCCTTTCTAATTAAGAAATAAATGCTGGCTTGGTACAGAAGATTTAAAAGACAAAGCTCCTCAACCATTTTGACTCCTATTTTTCTTCCACAAAGTGGTTCCCATTTGACCAGCACTGACTCATTTTCAACGATCACAGCGTGTAAAGTGTCAACAAGTGAGGGCAGCATTCAAACCTGTGGCCAGGTTGGGCAGGACCACATTTGTTACACCATCATATTCACACTAGTATTATCGCTTATTCCGTAAAGCTATGTAGGATTAAAATCACCCTCCCACTTCCTCCCTCGCTAGTGAGTGGATAAAGAGCATCGATTTATAATGCAAGGTATCATAGGTTCGAATTCCAACCATGGCTTTTTAAATAAATTATTTCAATATTTTTTTTTAAGAGTAAGAGACCACATTACTAAGTCCAGGGTAGGAAATACGCGTGTACAAACGTCAAGGAACGTAACCCGTTTCCACTGGGTACCGGCTTATAGCACTGTTTGCAGTGTATACATTGGAGTCAGTTATAACAGGGTCCTGCTTAATAGCAGCTACCATTTATAACAGTTCCTGCAGTGATTGGGGTTCTGGAAGAGAGGTTACAACCCCCGATCAGATATTGTTAGTTAAAACATCTCTAACCTTGTGGTAGCAGATTGTTCTGGATCACGTTCCACTAACTCAACATCGACCAATCGGTATCCAGTCAACGCTGCAGTAAGACAAATAAAGTCCTTTTGTGCGTCGCTTAACTATAGGAAAGCAACTGGCAAAGATTCACTGAGACTGGAACCAAACGTGAAGAGAATTGCTCCAACTCCCTAACTATGACATTTTGTCCAACTAGTGAACAAGACCTGCCCGAGATTCTACCCATCCCAGAGGCTGTAGGACGAATATATACAGGCACTTTCCAAGGAATGTCTGAGAATATCAAGAGTATACTACCAATTGTGAAGCTATCCTTTCTCAGCTAAAACAACTGCTAAAGGTGAGATTTCGGATAGGATCTCCCGACAAGATCAAAACCTGGCATACTTTAATTGAATCCACCGATATTACCCATAACACAAGAAAGCATGGTCTATCATCCGAAGCTTTCAAGGGGGTCCAACAGAACCTCCAATGCAGCCCAAGTGTTTACCCAATCAGTTGCCCACCAACTGCTTTTAATTGCAAATGCAGCAAGAAGCTCAAGAAGATCACACTAGACCTAGGTTTAGTGGCGACCCTGGTTCACCGCCCTTCAACATGGAGGAATTGGAATCCGGTTATTGCTAACTTCAACCAGGAAAAGTTTAGGAACGCTCCTGCTCAATCGTATTGCACCTTTGATGAATAGACGAACACCTCATACCAGAACCAGCAGGTTTCCTGAAAGGCAAAATCAACAACTAGACAAGTACTCAAACAAAACTCAAACAATAGAGGATGGTTTATTTGAGAAGGGAACTGGTAACCGAGTTGGTTCGTTGATCTATCAGAAGCTTACGACACTGGTTAATCACAGATGCCTACGCCATAAGATTTGGAACACAAGATATCCGACGACGAGCAAGTCAAAGGATATGCTTTCAAACCGGATGTTCTTTGTTAGCTAGGCGCGAGAAGGTCGATGGCGAAAGCTCAAGATGGTCTACCACAAGGGAGCGTGCTTCACCTCTCCTGGTTTAAAACATTATACCAACGACCAACTTATCTTTTGCTGACGACCATTGGAAATTAGGGCACCAAGATGCAGACTTCACAGTTGTCGAAGAGACTCTCCAAAGCTTTGAATGAATCACTCCTTACCTCACGAGGGAAAAAACCACCTACAGTGTGAAAATCCATCAAGCACAGGTGTGTGCTTTCATATACGCAACCGTGTGAGTAAAAACGTCAGCTTAATGTAACCTGGTCTTGTACACCCGTGGAGCACTTGGGATAACCCTGTCTACCTAGGAGTTACTTGTGGACCGAATTCTCTCTTATAAGACCCACATCAAGAGACGAAGAGTATGTTCACGCAATAATATCTTGAACAACAAACCATGGGACAAGATGGGGGGTTGCTCGCCCGCATACCATAAGATCGACGGCAATTGCCCTGTGTTTACTCATGTGCCGAGTATGCTTGCCCTGTATGGGAAAGATCAACCATGCCAAGAAGCTTGAGTAATGCATCAGTCTTCGTTCCAACCCAACGGAGAATGAACTTATACGTTCTAGCAGGAATTGCTCCTACAGACATCCGTCGTAGTGTTAGCGAGCATGCAAGAGCGTAAGCTGCCAAGTATCTTGTGAAGAGCACCCTCTGTCTGGACAGAGACCAGCGCCAACAGCTGAAAGCCAAGAGAGGAGTTTCTTAAACAAGGTCAACTCTGAATCAGTCTCTAAGGAGTATAAGAGAGTCGCATTGTGGAAAGAAAAACGTGCTGTCAACCGGGTGACATCTGTCGGTGTTGGGCCTGGTGAGCATCTTCCACCTGGAGCTGACTCCTCATGGGCTGAATGGCGATGCCTCAACAGATTGAGAACCAGAATTGGCCGATCTAAAGTTTCCTTGCAGAAGTGGGACTACCTGTAAGCAGATCAAGACACTAGCTGTGGTTGTGGAACAGCACCACAGAACATCTCTTGGTCTGCCCACTGTTGGAGCAACAATGTACAAATAAGGACCTTGCGGAATTCAGTGAAGCAGCCAGACGTTGTACCCATCCCTGGCTGGATTATATTTGAGAATCACTGTGTTTGGACACGATACGAAGAAGAAGAAGCTTTCATATTTACATATATGATTTTTATTTGTTTTGAAATTTAAATACTTAGTTCTCCAGGTAGACAAGGATGTATATTTCTTACTCTTTCCCTGGGGGTCCTTTCCGACCTAACACCTATAGATAATATCTATCGCTCCTCTACCAACCCTGGCTTAATAGCGCAGTTGGCAAGAGCGTCGTGCTAGTAATACTAAGGTCGCCGGTTCGAATCCGGCCAATCGCACATGTTTGTTTTCAACACTAACGTGCGCTGGCCGTCACTAGAACCCTTGGGGTGTCCACCACAAAACACAACTGTCATCTCTATAGAACATATTTCTACATTAAATGGTCAAAATTGCGAATTTTTTTGTTTAAAAATGGTTAAAGTTGCAGCAAATTTCGTATTTTTGCATTGCGATGATCAAACCAGTGAGGGATTATGGGAAATCTGGTAAGTCGAAATTCATACAAGACAGCATTTTACGGAAATAAGACTAGAAGTAACGCAGTCGCCGCTAAGACAGGCTGTATGTTCATTTGTATTTGTGTATAACATCTACCAAAACAACGTTGGCAACGTAAAAAAGCCACCAAGTTTTAAAAAGAGTACGAGCCATATAAAGTTAATAAATGTAAGAGAGCACCAAGTACACTCAAGTGCGTCTGCCCCTTGAACAATCTAATTAAAGGTTTTGAAGTCCATTTTTTCTCTCGGAATATTCAGGTAATTGATTTTGTTGTCTATACTGCTCTTAACATAAATAATAAAGTATGAAGAGCTTGAATGAAGTCCATGGGCTCTCAAAATTGAAATTTTATATAATTTTATTATACTTGGAACATAGTGCTTTTTTGACATTTATATATCCTTTTTCAGTTACTGAGATATTCAGATTTTAAAGTTTCTCAATTTTTGACCTTTTTCACCAAAAATAAAATTAAAACCTTTTAGTGATAATACACTGTTATTTTACATTTTAAAAAGAATGAGTTACTGTTTACATTTAGTAAGTCGTATTTTACCAAGAGGACACGTAGCAATTCTATCGCCAACACTGCAAAAACAGTGTTTAGAAATGTGGTACACATGAGTGTTTTGGTATTAAACATGTCAAATCTCTAAATGCTTGGTTTAAAATGTCTAAACACCCAATGTCAAATGCCTAAAATGTTTAGAATTTAAACATGCTTAGATATAAAGTGTTTAGATATTAAACAGATATTTTACAATGTTTAGAAACGTGGTGCAAACTAGTGTTTAGAAAGGTGTTTAATTTCTAATCACTGTTTTAGCAGTGACTGTTACAATTAAGGAAACCACCTGCTAATTTCTACGATAAGCTTATAAATTATAAAGATGCCACTCAGCATCCTTCAACACCTTTAAACTGGTGAAAACCCATGGAAAAGCACGTAAAAGAACCCTAAAAAGCCCCAACCCGGGCTTAAAATAACTAAAGATACTATAAATTTGGCCAGCAAAAACCCTGAATTCATGCATGGTTCTCCCTGAAAAGTGGTATCTCTGCAAAAATATGGACATATTAATTTTACAAAACCATAATAGCCTATTGGCAGGAAAATTCGATTTCAATTTATAGGAGTTACCTGTAAAATCTTATCAACCGCAATCTGTACGCAACCCGATCTATATAGCCAGAGGACATAATTTTTTGTAAGAGAACATATTTGTAACATACTTATTCCAATTATCCGCAGAATAAACGTCTACACATGACTCACTACATGTGCAAGGAATGTGTGAATAATATGAATGATGCCACTGATCACGAGGTTATTTACGATGGTATTAAATGAAAATCTCAATACAACATTCGCACTTTCAGTACTTTAGTTTCGACTTTATATCATGAAATTTGTTCTCTCAACTAAAAAGAATGATAGCACTAATTGACCACATACTTTATAAGGACATTTTAATAAGTCGAAAACGGTAGGTTCGACCAGACTCAAACCGACTGAACACCCAAAATTAAAATCAATAATTTTCGAGGCTTAGACCAGTGGGCCATCAAAGGAAACTTAGAATATTAGGGTGAATTGTATTCCCTTGAAATCACCGCTAAAGTTTCAAAGCGATATATAGATATTGTATTTATGAATCTATTTTCATCAGAGATGAATTTTCCTTGTGATATTACTTGTTATGGTTCTGAGGAATATTTTGGTGAAAATCACAGGGCCTTTTTATATATTCATGTTATTGTCTCATTTCCCGTCCAATGTTGCACATTATGTTTTTTTACGAAATACTTCAAAGACATTTTAATTGTTATGAACATTCATTTCAGTGTATACCTTGATGTTTCCTGATAATAACTGAATACTAACAATTACATTATAAGAAAGATTTGGGCAACGGGCATGTTTCAACGTCCTTTTACAATTTTAAATTGATTATACTTCCATTCCGTTTTAATGGTCAGGGTGACCGTTAGCCTACATACCAAAATTAAAGATAATGATCACCAGAACTGAATTGTATCATAATATTAATATGCCGAAAGTTGTGGGCCACAGCCGGGCTCGAACTGACAACAGACTATCCAAAAGGAAAATCAATAATGTCTATCGCTTAGACCGCTGCGCCACTAGAGAAGCTAGTAGCATCATCCGCGAATTGTTGTATAAAACGTCATTTTCTTTGTGTGAAGTCAATTATTTTCAATGTTAGCAGTAAAAGGCACATCATGAGGATAAATAGAAATCATGTACTAAATTATGCCAATATTAATTTCGTAATAAATGCTGCAGGTCTGTGAGACTATTTTTTAAAGCAATATTAGCACATTTTTTTGAAGAGCGCCCTCAATTGTTCAAAAATTTTGAGATTCTTACACGGTTGCATTGGTAAAGGGCTAGTAAACTATACCTGTGAATGGTTAAGCTCGATAAATGTCTATGTGTCATAAACGAAGGAATTTTGTAATTAGAATAATTAATATCGGAATCCCGATAATAATTCAACGGCTGCTGGAAACGGCCTTCCAATGTGAAATAGCCGGGAAATAGCGCCATGTACATATCTACGCTAATCCATTAGTTGTTTATTTGGTTCAGGCAAGTCAAGTTAGAGGTTATTTTCTTGAGGTGGCACTATTTCATCATGGACGGACATAGCATTTCCAGCTCCACCGTTAAGTCCAATCTGGGATCCCAATTTTAATTACAAAATCGCTTATTTTATGATAAATACGCATTTTTTAGCATTCTCGTTTGCAGGTATAGTTTGTAGACAATTACCAACATAACTCTGCAAAATATCAAATTTTGAAAATTGGGGTCGTTCTTCAAAAAATGTGCTAATATTGCTTGAAGTTTCACATTTGCCACTAATAATCATTACAAATGACCGTTTGAAAGCACTTCTAACTCGTCGTTTCCGTTTTCTTAAATCATATCTTGCCCATGAAATGTGTCACATATACTTCGTATGGTTGAAATAAATGCTATGCTTTTGTATTACGAGTAGTTAAGCGATTGTTAACGATACTCCCACCTAGTGATTTTACGCGTCAAACACGCGTCAAACAAAGGGAAGCTTGTTTCTGTTAATATACTCACGGTGTGTGTCGCTTGTATGAGGGATATTCTAATGCTTTTTGCTTGTTTGGTCTTGTTTTCTGTGTTTTTGGCGGTTTGTTTTATTTTCAAACTTGGTGGACACACTACCGTGTTTCTTAATTATCTATTTTTTTCTGATATTATAATCACTAATAAGCCCGTCCAATAGTTTTTTTTTAAACAAATGCGCCTCAGAAATTATTTTAAACAACTTTGTTGTATTTGTCCATGCTGAAGCAGTGTTTCAAAAGTCCTGTCTCTACTAGTCATAATAAGTCAAAAAGTAAAAAGTGATATAGGCTCCAAACTTGGGCTGGTGATAGCTAATCTTAATACTACCCTTGTGTACATTTTTATACTATAATCAGTCTTCGTTGGAAGAGATACAATCAAACTAAATTTATCAAAAACATAACTGTGCATATTTGCCACGATTTTGACTTTATTTGTTCGACAAGAATCCTAACAATCCTCGTTTTGATTTCATCCAATTTGATGGAACCTAACCTGGGATATTGTCAGTTGAACACAAAATATAAAATACACTTGGGCCAGTTTCACCTGAAGGTGGGTCATTCCATGCCAATTCAACAATCGAGATGGATTTCTTTCGTTTTTTGATTGCACAGATATTCACGAGAGAAACTAAATCCTGAAAATTTGAGCGCTGTACCTCTTTTCGTTTTCACGTACAGCAATTGAAATTTGGGGGGGTCAACCTCAAAACATGCCGGTGTGAAATTCAATATTCAGAGGGCCATAAGTAAAGAAACTACACCCCTCAGACCTTCAAACTGGGATTCTGGAGAACCTTTTACTGCAAATGCAAAAAAAAAAATTATGTGAACAGCAAAAAATGCCACTTGCCCAATTTAAAATACAAGGGTCAAAAATGGCTCAAAACCCTCGCCCATAACTTTAGGGGCATAAGGACAAAAAGTAAAAGCATATAACTTCCACTTTGGGGCTGGTGATAGTATCCTGATACTACCCTTGAGACAATCTTGTAACTTATATCAGCTTATTGGAAGAGATATAGCTGGCGCAAAAAGTAAAAAGTCCCACTTGACCTTGACTTGCACCCCCCCCCCCTAAAAACAAATGTCAGAGCATTCTGAACAAATTCTGTGCATATATTTGAGAGGATCTTGCTTAATATTTTGCAAAGTTCATTGGTGGTGTGAAGTGTGAGTGTCTACTGTAAGTACCTGGGATTCAAAAGGCCGACTTCATGTTATTCGGTTTTGAAAGAATTCCCCTTGAAACACACAGAGAAACTGCACTTTGCAAACTGGGTTATTAACTTGCCAGTCACTGTTTACTATATATTTCAATTAGGATGATTAAATTATTATAAATTCCTCACCAAAAAAGACAAATTGGTCCATACCTAGATCAGATGCGGTAATGAAGGGATAATATGATTTAACTTTCATTGTTAGAGTGGCTACAACTAAAACTTGATTCAAAGTCTTAAAACTGCCTGAATGACCCAGGTTGCAAAGTTCAGATTCGGTGTACATTTCAATGGGAATTTGTCTGATATATGAAGTTAGATTTTTTGAAGCTGTTTACCTACCTAAGGCAGTTAGACACCCAGGTTGAACTTTGCACACAACTTCAATAGGGGACCCTCTTAACCATATTTCAAGCAGAATTGGGTGCAAAATGTCTGACATTGAATTTTTAGGGGGGTGTCAAGTCAAGGTTTTAAATTGGACTTTTTGCTTTTTGCGGACAGCTATATCTCTTCCAATCAAGCTGAATAAGAAAGATTGTACATAGGGGTTATTCAGATTAGCTAGCACAGCCCAAAATTGGAGGGTATGGACTTTTACTTTTGGACTTATGGCCCCCTAATAAAGTATGGTTCCGAGGTGGTTTTTGATTTTGTCCATTTTGATCCCTTGAATGAAATTGGGGCAAGGTGCATTTAGTTCTGTCACATATTTGCAATTTGCGTATAAAAGTTATCCAGAATCCCAAGTTTGAAGGACTGAGGGGTGGAGTTCTTTACTTATGGCCCTCTGAATATGAATTTCACACAGGTCACATGTTTTTGACGGGACCCCCCTCAAATTTAACATTGCTGGTAGCGTGAAAACGAAAAGATGTACAGAGCTCAAATTTTCAGAATTTTAGATTCTCGTAAATATCTTTCATACACCAAAAACAAAAGAGAAACACATCTCGATTGGTTGAATGGCATGGAATGACCCACATCAGGTGAAAACTGGCCCAATGGTATTTTATCCTTGTTGTTCAACTGACAATATCTCCGGTTAGGGTCATCAAATTGAAGAAATAAAAGCGAGGATTGAGTTTAGGATCTGATCTAACAAATAAAGTCAAAAATATTGGCAAAAATACACAGTTTATTGTGTTTTTATAATTTTGTTTGATTGTATAGTTTTTATGACAGTCTGTAGGATGCTCGCAATCATCGAGTGCGGCAGAGGATTATGATCAAAGGGTGGTGTTGAATCCCTTCCTTTTGTGCGGGTGAATGGGATAAACAGATTAAAAATAGGGTTGTAGAACGTCAATGTGGTTCCTTCTTATCTTTATCTCCACGGCTTAGACTAACGAGGGATTTGTTGGCGATATCGGGATTTTAATCAGATAAACATTAACAGGAATAAAGCAGATCATGCGTTTATACAATAACATACACGTAACAATGAAAACGGTTGACATCATGCAAGATGATACTGTGATACAATGAGAGTCAGAGAGAACGTTCGGTGACCGTACAGTTGAGTATACATTTTTTGCTGACAAGGAAGATTAGGGTAGTGTAGAATAAGAATCCGCCGGGGGATGCCGGGCATCCTTGGGCATTTTGAGAAAAACAAGATGGCGTCGCCATAAATGATAAATATATATGCAACCCTATATTATCAAACTATGGAGTTACTAGATATACTATATGATCCAATGAGCAAGTGTATGACACTTGTAACATTAAGTCATACTTCAATTCAAAATGGAAGCCAAATCCAATAATTTTAAAATATGCCCTATAACAGCAAATACCTGCGATAAAAAATAGACACGAAGTACTTAGGTTATGTTGTTAGACACAATAAATGTATTTCTGATCCTTTTAAAGTTGTAACAGCCCATCGTACAACTCATTATAAACTTGATATTAGTGTTTATTTTGAGCCCTAGGATTTTCGTTATTAGACATTTACGTTCTGTGGTATTCTTGCGTCGTACTACGTGTGTTAGTACTTCTCTCCCAAAGGGCGTGATAGTTACTACCCCATAACTTTAGGATCACCCTGTACCCTACATATACCCCGGTTGCTGCTTGTTTTTTTTTTTAATGAAAAGGAGTGTTAAATGTCAATTGACATTTACATTAAGGGGACATTTCGTGACCCACAGTCAGTGGCGTATCGGGCCTGCCCGCTCTGAGGGGGCAAATTTCCCAGTCTTGGGAAATTTTTCCTCTCAGGGGGTTCAAAAGGCCAATTTTTCCCGGTCAGAGGGCTAAAAAACGGCTGATTTAGCATGATTTTTGCAATTTTTTCCCGGCCAAAGTCGTCAGGGGAGGGGTGGGGGGAAGGTCCCCCCTGCCCCCCTGTTACGCCAGTGCCCACAGTCTCGTGCCAATATCTCAAATAAATGAAGATTTTTATATCATTTGAGCCGTTGGCTTAAGTATAGTATGTGTGTCTGATCTTGCGTGCAGATTCGATCAACTTTAGAAAAAATTCATACTTTTGTATTTTCTGCCGGTAAACGGACATAATTTACACACAGCGGGGACAGTGTGATAAGAACGCTCACTCATTATATCAAAATGTACCGCTGGAATCGCCTGAAATTTTAGAAATAACCCTTTCCCTGAGGATGTCTTGTAAACTAAAAGCAACAATGAAAATGCACCTTTAAACCATGAGGCACCAGAAAAAAGGGTTTGGTAGGACGAAAAAAATGGTAACCCCCTCCCCCTTGCTACGCGAGGGAGTGCAATAACTTTGACAGTATATTTCATCATTTATTCAAAAAGGAAATGAAGATGAACAAAAATGCATGAAAAAATGTTGCTTTGCAAGCTTTGACCTAACATCTTGGTGCAGAACCAAAACCCATAACTTAACACTTAAGTGACCAAGGGGAGGGGGAGGG